>JAODUO010001005.1:140000-162500 GCA_025642075.2 Ridgeia piscesae
GTGCTTCTAAAATTAGCGTTATACAATCAACTTTCACAGGTCATACTCCGGACACGGTTCAGGCAGACTCTCCACAACTAAATTTTCAACTTGCATCGTTTGAACCAGCTACAACTACCGAAGTGAGAAAAATAATCATGTCATCCCCAAGTAAATCCTGTGGCCTTGATCCAATCCCCACCATACTACTGAAAGCATGCCTTGACGTATTAATTAAACCAATAACAGACATCATAAATGCATCTTTATGCTACGGCTTTTTCCCTGATGATTTTAAATGTGCCCATGTTAATCCAGTTCTTAAGAAACCAATTCTGCCTAAAGAAGAATGAAACAGTTACAGACATATTTCCAACCTAAGTTTCATCTCAAAAATACTTGAAAAGGTTGTAGCTAATCGTCTCGGATCTCACATCTACAAAAATGGTCTATCCAATGTGTCGCAGTCTGCATATAAACAATTTCATTCTACAGAAACTGCTCTTTTAAAAGCACACAATGACATTAACCTCAACATCGACAATGGAAAAGTTACCGCCCTGACCCTGCTTGACCTATCCGCCACTTTCGACACCATCGACCACATTATTCTCATTACACGTCTATCAACATGGTACGGCATATCTGGCACAGCCCTGAGCTGGTTTACTTCATATCTTACTGACAGACAGCAAGCCATTAAAATAGGTAACTGCTTTTCAGACATGTTGCCCACGTCATGTGGTGTCCCACAGGGTTCTGTTTTGGGGCCTTTGCTTTTCACTTTATACACAACACCTTTAAGCTTTGTTATCCAAGGTCACAACTTGGATCATCACCTTTATGCCGATGACACCCAAATCTACATTTCGTTGACTACACCAGATGCTTGCCGCTCCTTAAACCAGCTCAGGGATTGTCTCCAAGATGTCTCTCTTTGGATGAAAAATAGTAAACTAAAGTTAAATGCAAACAAGACCGAATTTATCATCATTGGTACCGTAACGCAGCGTGCAAAACTCGACGGCTTTTTCCCGACACATATCCTAAATCAGAGTGTAACACCAGCCCCCTCAGTTTCAAATCTCGGAGTTAACTTTGACGAAAGTTTCAATTTCAAACAGCACATATCAAAAACATGCCGTTGCTGTTTCTACCATATCCATGATCTTCGTCGTATTCGCAGATTTGTATCACTTTCTGTTGCTAAAACCATCGCGACAGCTCTAGTAAGCAGCAGACTTGACTACTGCAATTCCCTCCTTTACAATACTGCGAACAAGGATATTGCAAGACTTCAACGTGTCCAGAACTGCTTGGCAAGGGTAGTTACGCGTTCTCCTCGTTTTTCTAGCTCGGTGCCGCTTCTAAAATCATTGCACTGGCTCCCTGTCCATTATCGCACTATTTTCAAGATTTGCTCAACCAGTAGTAACCCACTTTACATCCCTCGGGTTAAGACGAAAGCTGGGACCCGAGCTTTCTCGGTTGCTGCACCAACTCTGTGGAATTCGCTTCCTGTCAATGTCAAGTCGGAAGGTAATATAGTTTCCTTCCGCCGACGTCTAAAAACATATCTCTTTAATGCTGCCTATCCTCCTTAGCTTCATAGAACTTTCGTCCATCCATCAACGACTCACGCACTGTTCTACGTTTACGCAATTGCTTAACCCCTTGGTTTTGTCGCGCCACTGAGCTTGATCTTCGAGGATATTGGCGTATAAGAAGTTATTATTATTATTATTATTATTAAAAGTGACATATACGCAAAAAGTTATGAAAACGTTTATAACGTACACCAAAAAGGTATTGACATTTCTTCACCAGCCAAATTATTTATTTATATCAAATCAAATTCATTGCTAAGGATTATGTTTTCTGTCGTTCCAATCGATTGTTGCACGGGTTGTAAACTACATGATGACGTAACAAAATAGTTTCGGTTGTAAGTCGACGAATATGATTACATTACTGTGCTGCTATGTTGCACGTGTCACCTTTATTCCGAAGACACGACGTACCGGCTGGGAGGGTGTCGCCCCCTAGTTTGTCCGCCGCCCCCGCGTAGAAGCGAGCCACACCAATAGCGAACTGGATGTTGCCGTACGCGCTGGCGAACGACTTGCCACAGTCAAGGGTCTCCAAACTCTGACAAACACATAACAATCATTTCGTCATAATTCACATGACATTTGATTAAACGTATACCTACATAATGAACATTTTCACAGATATAATTGTGAGATGTTGCGTGAGTGTCTGTAAGCGTATGCACATTTCACTTATGCAAATAGATTACTAATTAAACGGTCGTTCGTTCGTTCGTTCGTTCGTTCGTTCGTTCGTTCGTTCGTTCGTTCGTTCGTTCGTTCGTTCGTTCGTTCGTTCGTTCGTTCGTTCGTTCGTTCGTTCGTTCGTTCGTTCGTTCGTTCGTCGTTCGTTCGTTCGTTCGTTCGTTCGTTCGTTCGTTCGTTCGTTCGTTCGTTCGTTCGTTCGTTCGTTCGTTCGTTCGTTCGTTCGTTCGTTCGTTCGTTCGTTCGTTCGTTCGTTCGTTCGTTCGTTCGTTCGTTCGTTCGTTCGTTCGTTCGTTCGTTCGTTCGTTCGTTCGTTCGTTCGTTCGTTCGTTCGTTCGTTCGTTCGTTCGTTCGTTCGTTCGTTCGTTCGTTCGTTCGTTCGTTCGTTCGTTCGTTCGTTCGTTCGTTCGTTCGTTCGTTCGTTCGTTCGTTCGTTCGTTCGTTCGTTCGTTCGTTCGTTCGTTCGTTCGTTCGTTCGTTCGTTCGTTCGTTCGTTCGTTCGTTCGTTCGTTCGTTCGTTCGTTCGTTCGTTCGTTCGTTCGTTCGTTCGTTCGTTCGTTCGTTCGTTCGTTCGTTCGTTCGTTCGTTCGTTCGTTCGTTCGTTCGTTCGTTCGTTCGTTCGTTCGTTCGTTCGTTCGTTCGTTCGTTCGTTCGTTCGTTCGTTCGTTCGTTCGTTCGTTCGTTCGTTCGTTCGTTCGTTCTTCGTTCGTTCGTTCGTTCGTTCGTTCGTTCGTTCGTTCGTTCGTTCGTTCGTTCTTGTTCGTTCGTTCGTTCGTTCGTTCGTTCGTTCGTTCGTTCGTTCGTTCGTTCGTTCGTTCGTTCGTTCGTTCGTTCGTTCGTTCGTTCGTTCGTTCGTTCGTTCGTTCGTTCGTTCGTTCGTTCGTTCGTTCGTTCGTTCGTTCGTTCGTTCGTTCGTTCGTTCGTTCGTTCGTTCGTTCGTTCGTTCGTTCGTTCGTTCGTTCGTTCGTTCGTTCGTTCGTTCGTTCGTTCGTTCGTTCGTTCGTTCGTTCGTTCGTTCGTTCGTTCGTTCGTTCGTTCGTTCGTTCGTTCGTTCGTTCGTTCGTTCGTTCGTTCGTTCGTTCGTTCGTTCGTTCGTTCGTTCGTTCGTTCGTTCGTTCGTTCGTTCGTTCGTTCGTTCGTTCGTTCGTTCGTTCGTTCGTTCGTTCGTTCGTTCGTCAAATAAGAGGCGACATGTCGTGTATCTATGAAAAGAAAACGACCACGAAAGTAAAATGTCACCATACCGCCAGATAGACGATATCTCTTTCCATCAGGTCGGCGAGTTTGTTCAGCAGCCGGCCTCTGTTTGATGGGTCCATCCGTCTCCATGGCGACCCGAGCTTAAAGGCCTCTCGCGCCGCCTTCACGGCTTTGTCGACGTCAGCCTAAAATAAATAATAAACACAAAATAATGTTAGTTAATAATTATATGAATTTATTTTATTTCACATAGCGCTACATGCAGTTATAAATTACACACATTGTCAAATGGTAGAGTTGGAAGGACTCCCACTACATTTCTGGCACCCGACGACTGACGCCGTCACACCGAGCTCCCGTCCCTGTAGAACGACTTACTCAAGCGGTGTTTCGTGCCGGTTGGAGTCGGAGGCGATACGTCCTCCCACCATTCTAAGTGCCCACCTTATCACCCTCTTGAACGTCGGCGATCTTCTCACACGTCGCTGGGTTTATGGTCTCGAACGTCTTCCCGCTTTCCGAGTTCACCCATTCGTTGTTGATGAAGATCTACGGAGTAGAAGTGAATGATATAGGATAGGAACACATAGATTCTAATATCACTGATGTTGCTAAAATATTGTCATATTTTCCTATCCTTTAACATGGACGCGGTTTCTAATCACTCAGGTAGCGTAAATCTTGCCTTGCTTTCTTATCTGTTGTATTTAATATGAACGCATTTTTGCATGGTTTGCCATGAATTGACTAATCAAGGAAAATTAAAAGTGATGCAGATAGACAGCATTTACAAGATGATCTTAATAAGTTGATAGAATGGTCTGAGAAGTGGCAAATGCTGTTTAATTTTGGAAAGTGTAAATGCCTTCACACAGGACATGGGAATGAAGATGCACAATATACAATGGGTGGTACTGTACTAAATACTACCTTAAAGGAAAAGGACTTAGGGTTAACTATTAGTGCTAACATGAAGGTATCAGAGCAATGTGGAATTGCAGCAGCGAAGGGAAACCAAATTCTTGGATTAATTAGGCGAAATATAGTGTACAAAGAAAAAGAACTAATAATACCGCTGTACAAAACAATAGTTAGGCCTCACTTAGAATATTGTATACAAGCATGGAGGCCATATCGCAAGAAGGATATTGATATGCTAGAAAGAGTACAAAGGAGAGCAACCAAAATGATACAAAAACTCAGGAATATTAGTTATGAAATGCATCTAAAAGAATGTGGTTTAACAACACTAGAAACCAGAAGATTGAGAGGAGATCAGATTGAGGTGTTTAAAATATTGAATGGATATGAAAATATTGACAGAAATATTTGTTCACAGTCAAGGAAGAGAGAAGGACTAGAGGACATGGAGTTACATTAACAAAGAAGCAGTGTAGACTAGATATTAGAAAATTTTCATTTTCACAAAGAACAGTAAACGAATGGAACAGATTATCAGCTGATTGTGTAGGTGCTAGTAGTGTTAATATATTTAAAAATAAAATCGACATATACCTAAGACGGGCGAGGTATACTTAGATAGATAGGTTGGACTCTCGATAAGCCAAATGGCTTCCTAGTCCACCTGCCATCTAGAGTTGAATCTCTAGGGGCAATCTTGTTAAATCTTGTTAAGTCTTGTTAAATCTAATCAGCGACGAGTATTGTGATTATGTGACATGGACCTGCCAAATCACAAATTCGGAAAAACATCGTTCGCGTCGGCGGCGATAGTGGCACTCCGTATCGGCGGCCCTGGAGGATAACTGTTTGTTACTCTGTGTTGAATATTGTACAATAACATTATATCTGACACTCGCATCGATCCAAAAGCTGTCATTGTAAATACGCACTGGATGCATGGAAATTATATAAGGAGCAGAGAGGGTAGGTTTACTATGTATGTCGCGTCACAAGTGGGTTACTACTGACACCCCCTCGGGCCGTAGGAGGTTGACCGACTGCTACACTCCGCACCCGCCGACCAAGTGAACTGTCGATTTGTACTTTGTCGTACCTGTATAATGACATCATGTCACCTAAGAGATGACAAGTTAAATCTACGTCGGTCGGGACTGAATAGCCTTCCTTAATGACCCGCTGTTCTTGGAAATTCGATTGTTCGATTACCAGGAACTGTGAACCAGCCATGCGAGGAAGTAGGTCAGTGCCACGACGTGTTCAGGTGAGAGCGTGTAAGGCATGACTAAGGTCGATATCGTCACGAACGTGGTGACACAGAATGGTCAGATGTGAGACAGGCGTTATGGGGCGCTAATGAACGTACACACGCACTAGTATGCATACTCTCAAATACACCCATGCCCGTACGCTCGCACACGCACACGCACACGCACACGCACACGCACACGCACACGCACACGCACACGCACACGCACACGCACACGCACACGCACACGCACACGCACACGCACACGCACACGCACACGCACACGCACACGCACACGCACACGCACACGCACACGCACACGCACACGCACACGCACACGCACACGCACACGCACACGCACACGCACACGCACACGCACACGCACACGCACACGCACACGCACACGCACACGCACACGCACACGCACACGCACACGCACACGCACACGCACACGCATGCGTGTTTGCGTTAATCAATCATCCGTTAAACATCTCCACCCTTCACCGTCTCTCGTCTTGGTTTGTATTGGGGCCAAGGTCAAGTATGTAACAAACTCAAGTGGAGATTACAGCGTTATGTCACATTGCTGATGTCTAGACAAAGGCGTCAATTAGCTAGCTAACTGTTTAGAGATCATTCTCAATCTGCGTGATAGCTAATGGCTAGTAATGATCAACACAAAGAAGGCAAATACTAGTAGTCCGTTTACCAGACCAATGGTTACTAACCTTTTCTGGTTGCGACCCAAATTCATATCGCAAGACTTAGTTGGCAAGTCAGTGCGTATAATAATTTATCGAAATACGAACAGGGCACGTGTTTTGTCGTAGTAGTGTTAATATATTTAAAAATAAAATCGACATATACCTAAGACGGGCGAGGTATACTTAGATAGATAGGTTGGACTCTCGATAAGCCAAATGGCTTCCTAGTCCACCTGCCATCTAGAGTTGAATCTCTAGGTGGCAATCTTGTTAAGTCTTGTTAAATCTTGTTAAGTCTTGTTAAATCTAATCAGCGACGAGTATTGTGATTATGTGACATGAACCTGCCAAATCACAAATTCGGAAAAACATCGTTCGCGTCGTCGGCGATAGTGGCACTCCGTATCGGCGGCCCTGGAGGATAACTGTTTGTTACTCTGTGTTGAATATTGTACAATAACATTATATTCTGACACTCGCTTCGATCCAAAAGCTGTCATTGTAAATACGCACTGGATGCATGGAAATTATATAAGGAGCAGAGAGGGTAGGTTTACTATGTATGTCGCGTCACAAGTGGGTTACTACTGACACCCCCTCGGGCCGTAGGAGGTTGACCGACTGCTGCACTCCACACCCGCCCACCAAGTGAACTGTCGATTTGTACTTTGTCGTACCTGTATAATGACATCATGTCACCTAAGAGATGACAAGTTAAATCTACGTCGGTCGGGACTGAATAGCCTTCCTTAATGACCCGCTGTTCTTGGAAATTCGATTGTCCGATTACCAGGAACTGTGAACCAGCCATGCGAGGAAGTAGGTCAGTGCCACGACGTGTTCAGGTGAGAGCGGTAAGGCATGACTAAGGTCGATATCGTCACGAACGGGGCACGAATGGCGGGAGCACGAGGGGCGCAAACACACACCACAAGCAACCCAAAACACCCATCCCACCCCACACCCCACCCACCACACCACACCCACCTCACCACACCACACCACACCACACCACCCCCCACACCCCAAAAAACCCCACCACACCACACCCACCACACCACACGCACACACACACACACACACACACACACACAAAACACACACACACACACACACACACACAAAACACAACACACACACACACACACACACACACACACACACACAACACACACACAACACACACACACACACACAGTAGTATGTTATACACGAAATGTTACGTGGGTGAAACCACAGGAGACGCGAACAGATGAGAGACGTTTTAAAATATTTTTAAGAGAGTTTATGGAATGCGGGGAAATGCTTCAAAATATTATATGACTATACCTACGAAATATCATCTGGTCCAATATTATTCACGCATACGTATTAAATGCAACTAGGCGATGGCTTTCTCCATTCTTTGTTTTGTTTATTGTAGTATTACGAAATGATAAAAAAAAAAAACATGGGGAATTTGCCGCATCGATTTAAACGTACTGTGGCGTGCTAAATAAATTGCGTATACTATGTGACAAATGTGTTTTTGTGAACATAATTACGACCGAATGTTGCGATGCTATGGTTTCGCGGTTAATCTTTTTAAACGTTTCTTGAGAGGTAGATATTCCCAATAAATTATGATGGGTGTTAATTAACAATTTCTTTGCAAGTTTGGTGTCAAACAGTTTAGGCTCGTATGTACCTATACACCATTATCAACGTAAAACAGCACCTGAATATGTGGTCTGTAAAAACAAATGAAACTCAACAGTTATTATGAACGTCCCATGCAATCACTTAATTCATTATTGTTTCCTGATAACATGACATACAACACTAGCGTGGTATTTAGCTCATCTGCCTGGCACGGCGTCGCCTCGGGTTAATTACCTGGACAGGTTTCGGTGTAAAAATCTGGCTCTCTATTTGGGGGGTTTTGCCTTTTCGGGTCAAAGGGTTTAAAATTGGTTCCTTCTCAATTTGGGACTTAAAAGGACCAGTGAAGACAGCAAGCCCTTGCCAGTATACCCATAAGCCAGGGCTGTTTGATATGCATACCCCTACGAAATCCCCTACACGAAGTAATGAAAGTAGTCGAGATTACCTAGTTTAATGACTTCTCTAGTCCGACTCCATCACCCGTGGGAACAGAACAAAGACGTTTCAGTTTGAATACGGGTAAACAATGATATGTAATGACACGTCTGTCTAATCGCACGAGCAGCTGAACCGTTTTGTGTATTCGTTAATTTGCTTCTACTTCCCAATCATTGCATGTTACATGAGCATCGAGTGGCTGAACTCACCCACAGTTATATCACATGACCAGAGGCCGACCATATTCCTCGTGAGCGAATTTATTGCCTGAATTTAAAAGAGAAGTTTTGCAAAGGGATGCGCCAGGGGTACGTCTGTCTGGTGCTGATGCAATCAGGACAGCGAGGACAGCGACCCCCACAGTGGTAGCAATGAAAGGTCGGCTCTTCGATAATGCACTGAAAAAAGGCTTTGTTGAATGACAACTGATAAATACATAACCGTGTAATCGCAACACACACTGACAGGTATTTGAACGTTGCCGGATGCTGCCTCGAAATAAACAGAAACGAAGAAATGGGAACGTGTAATGTTTACGGAAGCCCTGGACTGCACGGGTGTGTTTTGGCCCGAAGCCCACGGGCGGATTTTTTTTACTTGTTGCGTCACGGGGCGGGCAGCGCGCCAGGATAGGAATTACACTCCGCGAAAAGTTTTAATTGTCATACTAGTAACCAGTTACTCAAATGTTGGACGCTTATTACGTGGCAAAAATGCGGTGACGGTTGTGACCCGCAATCACTGCGAGGTGGGACGGACTCCGGGTTGAGTTGTGGAGCGGCGCAGGTTTTGGGACGCGCTGCGGGTAGAATTGTGGAGCGCCGTCGCGTTTCGCTGTTTATCTTTGCGCAGCGGTAGTTAATAATGCACCGTCGACGAGGCGCATAGTCCGCTGACAGCTTGGCGTCTACAGTCAGTCGCAAACAACCAATTTATGAGACGTCTGGGTTAACGGTACTTAGCCTACATTGTCACCTTTCTACCCGACCCATGAGGTTGATGGCGGCAATATGCTTGAAGTGAACAGAGACAGACTGACCCCCGTACAAGGTTATGAGAAGGACATCCATCTTTAGGGCCATGGAAAGCCCTACTGGCCTTTACAGGACCGTCACCTTATGAACAGGTCATGTCATAGATTAAAGACGTGTAAACGCGGCTTATAATAGATGGTGCCGATCTCTGGTTGGTTTTAATTGGGGACGGAGAAAACAAAACGAAATGATACCCAGCGATGTTGTATGTATGTATGTGTGTATATATGTATGTATGTATGTATGTATGTATGTATGTATGTATGTATGTATGTATGTATGTATGTATGTATGTATGTATGTATGTATGTATGTATGTATGTATGTATGTATGTATGTATATGTATGTATGTATGTATGTATGTATGTATGTATGTATGTATGTATGTATGTATGTATGTATGTATGTATGTATGTATGTATGTATGTATGTATGTATGCATGCATATGCATGCATGCATGTATGTATGTATGTACTGTATGTATGTATGTACGTATTTACGTACGTACGTACGTACGTACGTATGTATGTATGTATGTATGTATGTATGTATGTATGTATGTATGTATGTATGTATGTATGTATGTATGTATGTATGTATGTATGTATACGCATGTATGTATGTACGTACAAAGAATATCGCCCTGGATATGTCATGTTATCTTATCAACTGAACAACTTAATTTTTTATTTTGGCTTAGGATTATTTGTAGTAATACCAATTAACTGACGACGTAGATATTGCCGACATAAAGGATGCGCATGTGATAAAATATATACATTTCCTTTCGTAGGAACAAAGATTGCTGCACTGTAACAAACGCTGTTATAGTTTGTAAAAGGGCACTTTTTTGCTAGATCACCTCAATGTAATTAATTTTATCACACTTATTGCATACATACATTATAATAAAAGCCAGTGTTGCTAATGTTATTATTTACAATCATTTACAAGCAACAAAGGTGAGGTGTGTGTGTGTGTGTGTGTGCGTGCGTGCGTGCGTGTGCGTGTGCGTGTGCGTGTGCGTGTGCGTGTGCGTGTGCGTGTGCGTGTGCGTGTGCGTGTGCGTGTGCGTGTGCGTGTGCGTGTGCGTGTGCGTGTGCGTGTGCGTGTGCGTGTGCGTGTGCGTGTGCGTGTGCGTGTGCGTGTGCGTGTGCGTGTGCGTGTGCGTGTGCGTGTGCGTGTGCGTGTGCGTGTGCGTGTGCGTGTGCGTGTGTGTACAAGATATAAAATATGCATGCACACGCGCATACCGCGCGCGCAAGTGAGTGCACACATGGATACGCCGCTGATAAAATTAAGATAACATTATATTTCCTATTGTCTGCCAAATGCCGTCGTATGGACTTTGGGGCTACATGAACTAGATGTGTGCTATTGCCCTGCATTAAAATAGATTAAAGCTACTGAGTTGAATTTATTTGAACTGAACTTATTGTAAGAACCTTCTGTTTGCGTTAATCAATCATCCGTTAAACATCTCCACCCTTCACCGTCTCTCGTCTTGGTTTGTATTGGGGCCAAGGTCAAGTATGTAACAAACTCAAGTGGAGATTACAGCATTATGTCACATTGCTGATGTCTAGACAAAGGCGTCAATTAGCTAGCTAACTGTTTAGAGATCATTCTCAATCTGCGTGATAGCTAATGGCTAGTAATGATCAACACAAAGAAGGCAAATACTAGTTGCCCGTTTACCAGACCAATGGTTACTAACCTTTTCTGGTTGCGACCCAAATTCATATCGCAAGACTTAGTTGGCAAGTCAGTGCGTATAATAATTTATCGAAATACGAACAGGGCACGTGTTTTGTCGTAGTAGTGTTAATATATTTAAAAATAAAATCGACATATACCTAAGACGGGCGAGGTATACTTAGATAGATAGGTTGGACTCTCAATAAGCCAAATGGCTTCCTAGTCCACCTGCCATCTAGAGTTGAATCTCTAGGTGGCAATCTTGTTAAGTCTTGTTAAATCTAATCAGCGACGAGTATTGTGATTATGTGACATGAACCTGCCAAATCACAAATTCGGAAAAACATCGTTCGCGTCGTCGGCGATAGTGGCACTCCGTATCGGCGGCCCTGGAGGATAACTGTTTGTTACTCTGTGTTGAATATTGTACAATAACACTATATTCTGACACTCGCTTCGATCCAAAAGCTGTCATTGTAAATACGCACTGGATGCATGGAAATTATATAAGGAGCAGAGAGGGTAGGTTTACTATGTATGTCGCGCCACAAGTGGGTTACTACTGACACCCCCTCGGGCCGTAGGAGGTTGACCGACTGCTACACTCCACACCCGCCGACCAAGTGAACTGTCGATTTGTACTTTGTCGTACCTGTATAATGACATCATGTCAACTAAGAGATGACAAGTTAAATCTACGTCGGTCGGGACTGAATAGCCTTCCTTAATGACCCGCTGTTCTTGGAAATTCGATTGTTCGATTACCAGGAACTGTGAACCAGCCATGCGAGGAAGTAGGTCAGTGCCACGACGTGTTCAGGTGAGAGCGAGTAAGGCATGACTAAGGTCGATATCGTCACGAACGCGCACGCGCACGCGCACGCGCACGCGCACGCGCACGCGCACGCGCACGCGCACGCGCACGCGCACGCGCACGCGCACGCGCACGCGCACGCCACCCACACCCACCCACCCACCCACCACCCACATACACCACACGCACACCCACCCACCCACCCACATACACACACACCACACCCACCACACAACACACACACACACACCCACCCACCCACACACACACACCACCACCCACATACACACACACACACACACACACACACACACACACACACACACCCACATACACACACACACACACACACACACACACACCCACACACACACACACACACACACACCCACCCACCACCCACATACACACACACACACACACACACAGACACACACACACACACACACACACACACACACACACACACACACACACACACACACACACACACACACACACACACACACACACACACACACACACACACAGTAGTATGTTATACACGAAATGTTACGTGGGTGAAACCACAGGAGACGCGAACAGATGAGAGACGTTTTAAAATATTTGTTGAACGAGAGTTTATGGAATGCAGGGAATGCATTCCAAAATATTAATATGACTATACCTACGAAATATCATCTGGTCCAATAGTAATATTCACGCATACGTATTAAATGCAACTAGGCGATGGCTTTCTCCATTCTTTGTTTTGTTTATTGTAGTATTACGTACATGATATAAAAAACATGCGGAATATGCCGCATCGATTTAAACGTAACTGTGGCGTGCTAAATAAATTGCGTATACTATGTGACAAATGTGTTTTTGTGAACATAATTACGACGCTTGAATGTTGCGATGCTATGGTTTCGCGGTTAATCATTATTAAACGTTTCTTGAGAGGTAGATATTCCCAATATAATTATGATGGGTGTTAATTAAGCTTAATGTTCTTTGCAAGTTTGGTGTCATAACAGTTTAGGCTCGTATGTACCTATACACCATTATCAACGTGAAACAGCACCTGAATATGTGGTCTGTACAAACAAATGAAACGTCAACAGTTATTATGAACGCCCCATGCAATCACTTAATTCATTATTGTTTCCTGATAACATGACATGCAACACTAGCGTGGTATTTAGCTCATCTGCCTGGCACGGCGTCGCCTCGGGTTCATTACCTGGACAGGTTTCGGTGTAAAAATCTGGCTCTCTATATTGGGGACTGTGTGTGCCTTGTGGCTCGGAAATCACGTTAATATTGGTTCCTTCTCAATTTGGGACTTAAAAGGACCAGTGAAGACAGCAAGCCCTTGCCAGTATACCCATAAGCCAGGGCTGTTTGATATGCATACCCCTACGAAATCCCCTACACGAAGTAATGAAATTAGTCGAGATTACCTAGTTTAATGACTTCTCTAGTCCGACTCCATCACCCGTGGGAACAGAACAAAGACGTTTCAGTTTGAATACGGGTAAACAATGATATGTAACGACACGTCTGTCTAATCGCACGAGCAGCTGAACCGTTTTGTGTATTCGTTAATTTGCTTCTACTTCCCAATCATTGCATGTTACATGAGCATCGAGTGGCTGAACTCACCCACAGTTATATCAAATGACCAGAGGCCGACCATATTCCTCGTGAGCGAATTTATTGCCTGAATTTAAAAGAGTAGTTTTGCAAAGGGATGCGCCAGGGGTACGTCTGTCTGGTGCTGATGCAATCAGGACAGCGAGGACAGCGACCCCCACAGTGGTAGCAATGAAAGGTCGGCTCTTCGATATTGCACTGAAAAAAGGCTTTGTTGAATGACAACTGATAAATACATAACCGTGTAATCGCAACACACACTGACAGGTATTTGAACGTTGCCGGATGCTGCCTCGAAATAAACAGAAACGAAGAAATGGGAACGTGTAATGTTTACGGAAGCCCTGGACTGCACGGGTGTGTTTTGGCCCGAAGCCCACGGGCGGATTTTTTTTACTTGTTGCATCACGGGGCGGGCAGCGCGCCAGGATAGGAATTACACTCCGCGAAAAGTTTTAATTGTCATACTAGTAACCAGTTACTCAAATGTTGGACGCTTATTACGTGGCAAAAATGCGGTGACGGTTGTGACCCGCAATCACTGCGAGGTGGGACGGACTCCGGGTTGAGTTGTGGAGCGGCGCAGGTTTTGGGACGCGCTGCGGGTAGAATTGTGGAGCGCCGTCGCGTTTCGCTGTTTATCTTTGCGCAGCGGTAGTTAATAATGCACCGTCGACGAGGCGCATAGTCCGCTGACAGCTTGGCGTCTACAGTCAGTCGCAAACAACCAATTTATGAGACGTCTGGGTTAACGGTACTTAGCCTACGTTGTCACCTTTCTACCCGACCCATGAGGTTGATGGCGGCAATATGCTTGAAGTGAACAGAGACAGACTGACCCCCGTACAAGGTTATGAGCAGGACATCCATCTTTAGGGCCATGGAAAGCCCTACTGGCCTTTACAGGACCGTCACCTTATGAACAGGTCATGTCATAGATTAAAGACGTGTAAACGCGGCTTATAATAGATGGTGCCGATCTCTGGTTGGTTTTAATTGGGGACGGAGAAAACAAAACGAAATGATACCCAGCGATGTTGTATGTATGTATGTGTGTATATATGTATGTATGTATGTATGTATGTATGTATGTATGTATGTATGTATGTATGTATGTATGTATGTATGTATGTATGTATGTATGTATGTATGTATGTATGTATGTATGTATGTATGTATGTATGTATGTATGTATGTATGTATGTATGTATGTATGTATGTATGTATGTATGTATGTATGTATGTATGTATGTATGTATGTATGTATGTATGTATGTATGTATGTATGCATGCATGCATGCATGCATGCATGCATGCATGTATGCATGTATGTACGTGTGTACGTGTGTACGTATTTACGTATTTACGTACGTACGTACGTACGTACGTATGTATGTATGTATGTATGTATGTATGTATGTATGTATGTATGTATGTATGTACGTACGCATGTATGTATGTACGTACAAAGAATATCTCCCTGGATATGTCATGTTATCTTATCAACTGAACAACTTAATTTTTTATTTTGGCTTAGGATTATTTGTAGTAATACCAATTAACTGACGACGTAGATATTGCCGACATAAAGGATGCGCATGTGATAAAATATATACATTTCCTTTCGTAGGAACAAAGATTGCTGCACTGTAACAAACGCTGTTATAGTTTGTAATAGAGCACTTTTTGGCTAGATCACCTCAATGTAATTAATTTTATCACACTTATTGCATACATACATTATAATAAAAGCCAGTGTTGCTAATGTTATTATTTACAATCATTTACAAGCAACAAAGGTGAGGTGTGTGTGTGTGTGTGTGTGTGTGCGTGCGTGCGTGCGTGCGTGTGCGTGTGCGTGTGCGTGTGCGTGTGCGTGTGCGTGTGCGTGGCGGTGCGTGTGCGTGTGCGTGTGCGTGTGCGTGTGCGTGTGCGTGTGCGTGTGCGTGTGCGTGTGCGTGTGCGTGTGCGTGTGCGTGTGCGTGTGCGTGTGCGTGTGCGTGTGCGTGTGCGTGTGCGTGTGCGTGTGCGTGTGCGTGTGCGTGTGCGTGTGCGTGTGCGTGTGCGTGTGCGTGTGCGTGTGTGTACAAGATATAAAATATGCATGCACACGCACATACCGCGCGCGCAAGTGAGTGCACACATGGATACGCCGCTGATAAAATTAAGATAACATTATATTTCCTATTGTCTGCCAAATGCCGTCGTATGGACTTTGGGGCTACATGAACTAGATGTGTGCTATTGCCCTGCATTAAAATAGATTAAAGCTACTGAGTTGAATTTATTTGAACTGAACTTATTGTAAGAACCTTCTGTTTGCGTTAATCAATCATCCGTTAAACATCTCCACCCTTCACCGTCTCTCGTCTTGGTTTGTATTGGGGCCAAGGTCAAGTATGTAACAAACTC
Organism: Ridgeia piscesae; assembly: GCA_025642075.2. NCBI lineage: Eukaryota > Metazoa > Annelida > Polychaeta > Sabellida > Siboglinidae > Ridgeia > Ridgeia piscesae. Next base: position 156,028 of record JAODUO010001005.1, read on the forward strand.
AAGTGGAGATTACAGCGTTATGTCACATTGCTGATGTCTAGACAAAGGCGTCAATTAGCTAGCTAACTGTTTAGAGATCATTCTCAATCTGCGTGATAGCTAATGGCTAGTAATGATCAACACAAAGAAGGCAAATACTAGTTGCCCGTTTACCAGACCAATGGTTACTAACCTTTTCTGGTTGCGACCCAAATTCATATCGCAAGACTTAGTTGGCAAGTCAGTGCGTATAATAATTTATCGAAATACGAACAGGGCACGTGTTTTGTCGTAGTAGTGTTAATATATTTAAAAATAAAATCGACATATACCTAAGACGGGCGAGGTATACTTAGATAGATAGGTTGGACTCTCAATAAGCCAATGGCTTCCTAGTCCACCTGCCATCTAGAGTTGAATCTCTAGGTGGCAATCTTGTTAAGTCTTGTTAAATCTAATCAGCGACGAGTATTGTGATTATGTGACATGAACCTGCCAAATCACAAATTCGGAAAAACATCGTTCGCGTCGTCGGCGATAGTGGCACTCCGTATCGGCGGCCCTGGAGGATAACTGTTTGTTACTCTGTGTTGAATATTGTACAATAACACTATATTCTGACACTCGCTTCGATCCAAAAGCTGTCATTGTAAATACGCACTGGATGCATGGAAATTATATAAGGAGCAGAGAGGGTAGGTTTACTATGTATGTCGCGTCACAAGTGGGTTACTACTGACACCCCCTCGGGCCGTAGGAGGTTGACCGACTGCTACACTCCACACCCGCCGACCAAGTGAACTGTCGATTTGTACTTTGTCGTACCTGTATAATGACATCATGTCAACTAAGAGATGACAAGTTAAATCTACGTCGGTCGGGACTGAATAGCCTTCCTTAATGACCCGCTGTTCTTGGAAATTCGATTGTTCGATTACCAGGAACTGTGAACCAGCCATGCGAGGAAGTAGGTCAGTGCCACGACGTGTTCAGGTGAGAGCGAGTAAGGCATGACTAAGGTCGATATCGTCACGAACGCGCACGCGCAAGCGCACGCGCGCGCACGCACACCCCACCCACCCACCCACCCACATACACACACACCACACCACCCACCCACCCACCCACACACACACACACACACACACACACACACCCACCCACCCACATACACACACACACACACACACACCCACCCACCCACCCACATACACACACACACACCCACCCACCACATACACACACACACACACACACACCACCCACCCACCCACCCACATAACACACACACACAACACACACACACACACACACACCCACCCACCCACTACACACACACACACACACCACCACACACACACACACACACACACACAGCACCACACACACACACACACACACACACACACACACACACACACACACACACACACAACACACACACACACACACACACACACACACACACACACACACACACACACACACACACACACACACACACACACACACACACACACACACACACACACAGTAGTATGTTATACACGAAATGTTACGTGGGTGAAACCACAGGAGACGCGAACAGATGAGAGACGTTTTAAAATATTTGTTGAACGAGAGTTTATGGAATGCAGGGAATGCATTCCAAAATATTAATATGACTATACCTACGAAATATCATCTGGTCCAATAGTAATATTCACGCATACGTATTAAATGCAACTAGGCGATGGCTTTCTCCATTCTTTGTTTTGTTTATTGTAGTATTACGTACATGATATAAAAAACATGCGGAATATGCCGCATCGATTTAAACGTAACTGTGGCGTGCTAAATAAATTGCGTATACTATGTGACAAATGTGTTTTTGTGAACATAATTACGACGCTTGAATGTTGCGATGCTATGGTTTCGCGGTTAATCATTATTAAACGTTTCTTGAGAGGTAGATATTCCCAATATAATTATGATGGGTGTTAATTAAGCTTAATGTTCTTTGCAAGTTTGGTGTCATAACAGTTTAGGCTCGTATGTACCTATACACCATTATCAACGTGAAACAGCACCTGAATATGTGGTCTGTACAAACAAATGAAACGTCAACAGTTATTATGAACGCCCCATGCAATCACTTAATTCATTATTGTTTCCTGATAACATGACATACAACACTAGCGTGGTATTTAGCTCATCTGCCTGGCACGGCGTCGCCTCGGGTTCATTACCTGGACAGGTTTCGGTGTAAAAATCTGGCTCTCTATATTGGGGACTGTGTGTGCCTTGTGGCTCGGAAATCACGTTAATATTGGTTCCTTCTCAATTTGGGACTTAAAAGGACCAGTGAAGACAGCAAGCCCTTGCCAGTATACCCATAAGCCAGGGCTGTTTGATATGCATACCCCTACGAAATCCCCTACACGAAGTAATGAAATTAGTCGAGATTACCTAGTTTAATGACTTCTCTAGTCCGACTCCATCACCCGTGGGAACAGAACAAAGACGTTTCAGTTTGAATACGGGTAAACAATGATATGTAACGACACGTCTGTCTAATCGCACGAGCAGCTGAACCGTTTTGTGTATTCGTAAATTTGCTTCTACTTCCCAATCATTGCATGTTACATGAGCATCGAGTGGCTGAACTCACCCACAGTTATATCACATGACCAGAGGCCGACCACATTCCTCGTGAGCGAATTTATTGCCTGAGTTTAAAAGAGAAGTTTTGCAAAGGGATGCGCCAGGGGTACGCCTGTCTGGTGCTGATGCAATCAGGACAGCGAGGACAGCGACCCCCACAGTGGTAGCAATGAAAGGTCGGCTCTTCGATAATGCACTGAAAAAAGGCTTTGTTGAATGACAACTGATAAATACATAACCGTGTAATCGCAATACACACTGACAAGTATTTGAACGTTGCCGGCTGCTGCCTCGAAATAAACAGAAACGAAGAAATGGGAACGTGTAATGTTTACGGAAGCCCTGGACTGCACGGGTGTGTTTTGGCCCGAAGCCCACGGGCGGATTTGTTTTACTTGTTGCGTCACGGGGCGGGCAGCGCGCCAGGATAGGAATTACACTCCGCGAAAAGTTTTAATTGTTATACTAGTAACCAGTTACTCAAATGTTGGACGCTTATTACGTGGCAAAAATGCGGTGACGGTTGTGACCCGCAATCACTGCGAGGTGGGACGGACTCCGGGTTGAGTTGTGGAGCGGCGCAGGTTTTGGGACGCGCTGCGGGTAGAATTGTGGAGCGGCGTCGCGTTTCGCTGTTTATCTTTGCGCAGCGGTAGTTAATAATGCACCGTCGACGAGGCGCATAGTCCGCTGACAGCTTGGCGTCTACAGTCAGTCGCAAACAACCAATTTATGAGACGTCTGGGTTAACGGTACTTAGCCTACATTGTCACCTTTCTACCCGACCCATGAGGTTGATGGCGGCAATATGCTTGAAGTGAACAGAGACAGACTGACCCCCGTACAAGGTTATGAGCAGGACATCCATCTTTAGGGCCATGGAAAGCCCTACTGGCCTTTACAGGACCGTCACCTTATGAACAGGTCATGCCATAGATTAAAGACGTGTAAACGCGGCTTATAATAGATGGTGCCGATCTCTGGTTGGTTTTAATTGGGGACGGAGAAAACAAAACGAAATGATACCCAGCGATGTTGTATGTATGTATGTGTGTATATAAGTGTGTATGTATGTATGTATGTATGTATGTATGTATGTATGTATGTATGTATGTATGTATGTATGTATGTATGTATGTATGTATGTATGTATGTATGTATGTATGTATGTATGTATGTATGTATGTATGTATGTATGTATGTATGTATGTATGTATGTATGTATGTATGTATGTATGTATGTATGTATGTATGTATGTATGTATGTATGTATGTATGTATGTATGTATGTATGTATGTAGATGTACGTATGTATGTTAGTAGTAGTACGTATGTACGTGTGTACGTATTTTATGTATGTAGTATGTAGTATGTACGTAGTATGTAGTATGTATGTATGTATGTATGTATGTATGTATGTATGTATGTATGTATGTAGTTGTATGTATGTATGTATGCATGATGCTAGTATTTTTTTGTTACGTACGTACGTACGTACGTACGTACGTATGTATGTATGTATGTATGTATGTATGTACGTACGCATGTATGTATGTACGTACAAAGAATATCGCCCTGGATATGTCATGTTATCTTATCAACTGAACAACTTAATTTTTTATTTTGGCTTAGGATTATTTGTAGTAATACCAATTAACTGACGACGTAGATATTGCCGACATAAAGGATGCGCATGTGATAAAATATATACATTTCCGTTCGTAGGAACAAAGATTGCTGCACTGTAACAAACGCTGTTATAGTTTGTATAAGGGCACTTTTTTGCTAGATCACCTCAATGTAATTAATGTTATCACACTTATTGCATACATACATTATAATAAAAGCCAGTGTTGCTAATGTTATTATTTACAATCATTTACAAGCAACAAAGGTGAGGTGTGTGTGTGTCGTGTGCGTGCGTGTGCGTGTGCGTGTGCGTGTGCGTGTGCGTGTGCGTGTGCGTGTGCGTGTGCGTGTGCGTGCGTGCGTGTGCGTGTGCGTGTGGGTGCGTGTGCTGTGCGTGTGCGTGTGCGTGTGCGTGTGCGTGTGCGTGTGCGTGTGCGTGTGCGTGTGCGTGTGCGTGTGCGTGTGCGTGTGCGTGTGCGTGTGCGTGTGCGTGTGCGTGTGCGTGTGCGTGTGCGTGTGCGTGTGCGTGTGCGTGTGCGTGTGCGTGTGCGTGTGCGTGTGCGTGTGCGTGTGCGTGTGCGTGTGCGTGTGCGTGTGCGTGTGCGTGTGCGTGTGCGTGTGCGTGTGTGTACTAGATATAAAATATGCATGCACACGCACATACCGCGCGCGCAAGTGAGTGCACACATGGATACGCCGCTGATAAAATTAAGATAACATTATATTTCCTATTGTCTGCCAAATGCCGTCGTATGGACTTTGGGGCTACATGAACTAGATGTGTCCCCTTGCCCTGCATTAAAATAGATTAAAGCTACTGAGTTGAATTTATTTGAACTGAACTTATTGTAAGAACCTTCTGTTTGCGTTAATCAACCATCCGTTAAACATCTCCATCCTTCACCGTCTCTCGTCTTGGTTTGTATTGGGGCCAAGGTCAAGTATGTAACAAACTCAAGTGGAGATTACAGCGATATGTCACATTGCTGATGTCTAGACAAAGGCGTCAATTAGCTAGCTAACTGTTTAGAGATCATTCTCAATCTGCGTGATAGCTAATGGCTAGTAATGATCAACACAAAGAAGCCAAATAATAGTTGCCCGTTTACTAGACCAGTGGTTACTAATCTTTTCTGGTTGCGACCCAATTTCATATCGCAAGACTTGGTTGGCAAGTCAGTGCGTATAATAATTTATAATTTCATAAGCATATCAAACGACGTTTCAAATTCTTACACAATTTAGATGAAATAAAACGTCTCGAGTGCATCTCGTGAGGAATATAGAGCCCAGGTTTACGGAATATTATGTAGGGGCGCGCGCCTACTTAGTGTCATACTTTGACGACGTCTGTGGATGTTTCCGACAAAAGAAACTACCCCCCCCCCGGGTACGCAGCTGTTTCATAAAAAATATGGTTTATTTATATCTTGACATGCCCATATTAAAAAAGTTCTCCGGTATAGACCGACAATTTCCCGAAGTTTTCCAAAAGATTATTAAATAACAAGATTTCCACCTAGAGATTCAACTCTAGATGGCAGGTGGACTAGGAAGCCATTTGGCTTATCGAGAGTCCAACCTATCTATCTAAGTATATGTCTTAGGTATATGTCGATTTTATTTTTAAATATATTAACCCTACTAGCACCTACACAATCAGCTGATAATCTGTTCCATTCGTTTACTGTTCTTTGTGAAAAAGAAAATTATAATATCTAGTCTACACTGCTTCTTTGCTAATGTACCTTATTGTGCCCAATTACCTGGTCTACTATATAAATCGACAGATGTCGCGCCTTCGTTGGAAAATAATCGTTTGTCAGTAATGGAATAAGTTGTACTTTGCGTCCCCGGTTAATAAGATTGGTCCGACATTAGCATTGTTGTCAATTTCGGGTGACCAACAATGTTACAAAAACAAAAACAGTAAGTTCTTATGTAGTACAGAAGTCTACATCTGGGAGACATGGTCAGCCAAACACCATCTCAATTTCTCCGGAAAAAAGACCATTCGTAAACAAAACCAACCACTTTCAAAAATCATACGCGCATCATGCAGCCGAGTGAACAAGACAACTAACCAGTCACGGAATGGACGAACTTGCCCAAAATTCGACACATGCAGAAGATAATTTAAAACCGAGATTTCCCGGTCGCGAGTCTGATGTGCTATAATCAAAGCGACACTTACATGAGTTATGACAGTGCAACAGTATCAC
>JAODUO010001006.1:0-10000 GCA_025642075.2 Ridgeia piscesae
AGAACTTTTCTGTGAATTGTGACATCATCTGCAATGCAAACTGTGCCTTGCTGTCCATCGAGTGCTTCCAGGAGTTTCTTCTGGAATATTCCTGAAGTCCCAAATGGTAGACGGAAATATCTGTATCGACCATAGCATGTCTGGAAAGTCGTCAGCATACTGGTTTCTTGATTGAGTTGGATATGCCAGTATTCGGATGACAGGTCTGCTTTTGTGAACACTTGCGACTGGTCAAGTTCATGTAGCGTATCTTCAAAGATCGGGAGCATATGGCTCATGTAAAAATGGTTTACCCAGTTCGCAGGTATCTATACATACTCTCACCCTGCCATTATTTTAGTGACAACCACAAGCCATAGGGTTGGCTCGTTTACTTTTGTTATAACACCTAGTTTTTTCATTCGGTCTAATTTGTCCTTTAATTTTGGTCGAATGGCGACAGGTATGTGTCGGACTTGCATAACTGTTGGACAGACCGTTCCATCAACCCGAACATGCACCTTGCCTGGGTGTGTCCCAAGCCTACCATCGATTATCTCGTGGTGTTGCTCGACATGTGACATGTATCACCTTGGCTACTTCTTCAATGTTCTCTTTGTTGATCTTCATAAGGGTCATCTTTATCACTGTTTGGTCACTGAGTAGATTTCTCACCACTGTACCACCTACTCCCAGTGACAATGATTCTGTGTTGTTCCACATTGTCAACTTTCTAGTAGTTGGCTCTGTGTTGTCTGCATACATGTAGTGTGTTCTTTGTAGTTCCAGTGTCACCCTAGAATGTCACTGTGTGATGTCCAAGCAGTGAACGACATTTCAGTTGTCGTTCACATCATCAGTCATCTGGTGCTGTCACCTGGTGTACACCTTTTGGAAATGTACATGTTTTCTCTTTTGCGGTAGATTTCTTCGCGAAATGATTTATTTCTCTTGTACTTTGTGCATCTTTTGCCTCAGGCTGGGGCAAAACATGCAAACTTTTCTCAAGGTATGTGTACGTCCGCATAATTTGCATTCTCTTTCCAAAATATGTGTTCCACCACTACTTTCTTTCCTCTTGTATGTTACAACTCAGTGCAATGCTTTTGGCCTTAGTTGTCATCCTTTAGCAATAACATTTTCAGTGGCGTTCCTTCACTAGTGTTGTTTTCTCTGTGGAATCTTCTATTCCAATGACAATACGATCTCGATTGATAGAATCGATGAACTCGTCACAGTAATTGTCTTAGCCAGGGATCTGATAGCCGGCATGAACACTTTCAAATGTTTCTCTTAAAATGCCCCAATCGGTGCACTCAACATCACCGAAGAGCTCCAGTCCGCATTTTGACAATGTTTTTTTCGTGACGTTTTCAGTTATTGTTGGTACATGAGGATAAGAACAACTATTGCGTGATCTGAGTCTCCGATGGGGGTAGGTGGTGACATGGTACACATCCGTACCACATGCCAAATAAACGAAAATGCCTAGTCATTATATGCAGAGGTAATAAACGGAGATCGGTCCCAAAAGTTAATTAAGGAGAAATGATGTGTACCCTTCGGTAACCCTCTAGAATTAATAACTACAAGTTATACCCTAAAGTAAACTGATGTAAGGCTGAGTTCACATAATTATTACATGATTTTAACAATGGGCATCCCAGTATTGATCAAATCACTAGTGCATTTCTAAAATAAATTACCCGAACCGAAATAACACTAAATGATGCTCAAATTATCAGTCTTTCTTTGACATATGATTATGAGACTATACAAATCCACCTACCTATTACTGTGATGTTTAAATGGTGTTCTTCGCAGATGGTTTTGGATGGTGAAAGGGGGATAGTGTTACATACAGTAACTTTGATGGGATGACTTCCAACCATAGATGCAGTTATTGTTATTGTATCCAATGTTCCTAGTGTTTTATTAGTAGCAGTATGCAACCATTTGTATGTCCGTGTAGAAGGATTGCTGTCTGCCATTATTTTCAGTTTGTCTTTCGGATGATATGACTCTTGTAGAGGTTCCACAACAAGCAATCGCGGACCATCTGCAAACGGTCAAAACACAGAACAAGTTGTATGAAACAGCTATGTTGACATTTGATTCCACATAACAAAATATTCATAGTTTTGGCAATGTGTAACTCAAAAAATTGTTTTCTAATTTAGGCATGATTGGCTCGTTATATCATGTCATTAACTGACATGGCTGACAAAATGACACAATACAATACTGGGTAGATGGGAAATTGTTCCTGCGAATTTATAGACGTCCGTTTCCCAACAATGTCATATATATATATATATATATATTAAAATATATATATATATATATATATATATATATATATATATGTATGTATGTTATACTTACAATAAACAGTGATGTCTGGCATTGTGCAATCAGTAAGCACATTGTCAGTTGTAGGTATGTTATTTGCTTCACGGTCTCCAACTGTGCCTGGCTGTGGTTGGTCAAAGTAGATTCGACAAATAAACATGTGTCTATTGTCTGCTGGTGTTAACTCTGTGATGTAAGTGTACTTCGCAATGTTCCTACTTGATTCATTGTTTGCTTCTACAACTACCCCATTGACCGTACATTCCATTACAGGAGCCCATCTTCCGTGGTACTTCACTTCACAGCTGTACGCGACAATGTCTCCCGACATTGCTTTGTTGTCTGTAACGTTGGTCGTAGCTGTGGGGTCTGATTCTGGAAATGTATTGAGAATGGAAATAAAGTCATAGTTTAAAGACTTAGTAATTTTGTGTGGATGATAGTGATTCAGGCATCTTTTTTAAAGACAGAGGACATTTTAACGTTAGCCCTTAGTTTTAAGTTAATCCTACTTTCCGTTATGCTAATTAACAATTGCTGTCAGTTGTCAACAACATTAAACTACAACAAATTCCAAAGCTGTTCCATGAAGTCGTTGCACACTTAAAAAGACAACAATTATTTTACTGGCAGTTTTGCTTATTCTTGAGGGATTTATTTGAATTAAGTAAGTGAAATATAAATGTTGCACACAGACACTATTTAAAAATTGACTTCTTCAACCCTCATCTGACCTTTTACATATATATCTAAACGCAAATATAATTCCCACGATAACTAAGTCAACGAGTATCACCCATACGCCAGCTAACCTAATTGACAACATATGTGTGCGACATACAACCACATTAGTTCACTCGGGCATACTTTATAGTGATATATCTGACCATTTACCAATATTTTGTCTAATTGGCAAGCGGAAGCCTACAAAAAAACTAATGAGCCATTAAAATTCAAACATAGACCTCTATCGAACAAGTCCATCCAACTCATAAAAGCAGCTCTTGGCCAAATTAATTGGTCATATCTTCATCAATATGACATAGAAAATGCCTATAGTAAATTTACTGAACACCTAAATTGTGTCATCTCGTCCTTTGCACCAGAGATAACTGTCACAATTAAAGCCAAATTTATAAATCGGAACGAATGGATGACCAAAGGTCTAATGAAATCTTCTAAAACAGCTAATACACTGTATCAGCATTGTATCAGTAAACCAAAGGCGCACCCTGGCTACACCACCTGGCTACATGCCGAATACAGAAATATGTATAACAAATTAAAACATATTGCTAAGAAAACTCAAGAATGACTCCAAAAAAACGGAACTTACTAAAAACTATGATTGGGAAAAACAACGACAAATCTGGCATTCCTTTACACTTCAAAATTAATAATGATATAATTACAAATCCTAATCAAATTTCTAATGCATTCTGTAACTTTTTTTTTACAAATGTCAGCCCTAAATACGCAAATTCGATCCAAAAATTATTTTTCAACCTATTTTCAAAACTGTCCGAAACTAAATTCAAATAGTCTTTTTATGAATCCAACTGAAGACGAGATCCAACAAATATTAATGTCCCTTCCATCCAAGAAAAGTTCTGGTTATGATAATTTGAGTCAGCTTCATGTAAAGATATTTGGGGAGCAAATAGTTTTACCTTTGGCTATATTAATAAACAAGTCAATAGTTGAGGGAATAGTTCCACAGGAATTGAAAATTGCGAAAATTATCCCTGTTTTCAAGTCCAAAGATGACATTTCAAATTATAGACCTATACCAATATTACCTACAATTTCAAAACTATTGGAAGAAATTGTGTACTGAAAGACTTATAATTTTATATATAACAAAAATACTGAATAACCACCAATATGGTTTTTTTGTGAAAAACACTCAACAATAAATGCCATAACCATGCTTACTTGTGATATTATAAAATCATTGGGAAAAAAGATTCGGTTCTTAGTGTTTTCTTGGATCTGAGTAAAGCTTTTCATACGATTGATCAACAACTATTATTACATAAACTTCATTACTATGAAATAAGAGGTACTCCACTCAAATGGTTTAAGAGTTATCTCTCAAATCGGAGACAATATTTATGTTAAATATAATAATTATTTCGATGCAACAGGATATCACATACAGGGTTCCACAGGGGTCCATATTTGGTCCACTCTTGTTTATTATATATATAAATGACCTTCCTTTTTGTGTAAATAAATGCAAAACTGTATCATTTGCTGACGACACTACTATTACATGGTGGGAAAACAAATAAATAATATATATGAAGATATGAATAAAAACGTAACATATTAGCTGACTGGTTTTCTGCAAATAAGCAGACAAGCACAATTGTCATGGAGGTGAAGTCAATTTAAATTCTTGCATGTACCATTAGATCATCAACACACACAATTAATGCCAGCTATAGCATATTAAAGTCATGGCATGTGACTTGACCATGATCGACCATGGTCAAACATGGTCACATACATCTTAACCATGGTCGAGCACGGTCAAACCCAACTTGACCGTGGTCGATCATGATTGACCATGGTCATATGTAACTTGACCATGGCTGACCGTAGTCAACTACAGCCACACATAACCTGACCACGGTTGACAACGTTTGACCATGTTCAAGTTGCATTTGACCATGGTCCTCACCATGCTATTTGATGGTTGGCCATGAACTGAAGTATCATGGTCTACCATCAAATACCGTGGTGACCACGGTTGACCATGGTCGCCTGGGCAAAAGAACATTCTAATCCATCTAACAAACACAACAATAATCGCTGTCCACAAAAACAACCAAGCAAAAAAACAACTCAGTACACTGTCATTGATTCTGTGTCACTCTTAATATTTCTAAATAACAAGACGAAATATAGCCCCAAGGAATGGTGGAGTTACAATGATAGTGTATGATGAGAATAATAACAATTTATTTAATTAGCTATTGCGACCAGGGCCAACTCTAGTTGATAAATTGTAACTTCAGGCCTGTTAGATGGAATAAGTTGTGGATTTGCCAAAAAAGAAAAATACTAAGACAATGTCTAATTCTAAGACAGCGTACTGTATGTCTGAAGGATTGACATATTAATAATCAAATATATATACACAATTTAACTTTTAATACTTTCATACTTTCATGAAAGTCAATGGCACATATGTGTAGTTTAATTATTTCAATGATTTGTCTAGAATCCTATCAACTGTTTAACATTTACCCTAATTTACTTTTATACTGTGGACTGTATTCAATATAATTTTATGATAACAGTTATCAGAATATCTGGGTTTTGTTAAACAAGCCAGCTATCTTTGCAAAACAGGCACCATGAGTATCATAACTAGTTATTAGTAATATATAGTATATATATATATATATATATATATATATATAAAATTATATTCAAAAATTATGTACCATGATCATATTATCTTTCAGATTTCAGCAACCAATACTTTTGATGTTTTAATTTTATTGATATATATATATATATATATATATATATATATATATATATATATATATATATATATGAAACAGTGGGTATGATGATTAATCTGGGAAAGATACATATATGATCATGGTACCATAACTTTTTTTTAGATAGACTTGGCAATCTGAAAAAATGAAAATACGTCTTACCAAAGACAATCAGTTCTGCGTCTTGGTGGTGACTGGCACTTTGCACCACACATCTGTACTTTCCAGCGTCTCTCAGTACTGGTGACTTGAATACAAGGTCAAACTTTCCATCAGAAATGATCAGCCTATACTTATCTTTAAAGTCGTCTTCAATTGCATTACCCAAAGTTAATTGTTGATATACACCTTCTGCATTTTGGTGTTTCCAGGCGAGTTTTTTTTCTCCAGCACAGAGTAGCGTGAACCTTTTTCCAACTCTAGTAGCTATATTGCTGGGTGCCTGTGTGATGTCTTCACCTCTCCCTGCAATAAAACAGTACTTATGATCACAAAAATGATAGATCCATAACAGCGATTGCATGCATTCAGAAATTTAAACTTATTACATTCTCACTAGCCCGCCTCCGTCCAGCTCAGGCTACATTTTGGTTGTATGCTTCAATTGTGCAAATCGGTTAGGTGCAAATCGGTTAGGTGCAAATCAAATGTTTTGATGTGTTTCCACATTTTATTGATACATATGCTAATTGGAGTAAGCCACCAAGAAGTATAATGTCTGGTCCACCGCTGGTGTTTCTTCGTATGTTGAGAGAACACTTACACATCTCAACACTTTCAGAGCTGCAACCTAGTCAATGTCAAAGTATGATGCGGTGACCTGTATGTGTACAGTGCCTATCTTTATATGTCATGTGGGAACTAGGTTTCTAAAAGGCAGTCACGTGTGAAACCAGATCATCAAAGATGTGACCAATCAAGTAATCCTTTTTTATCATGGCGATGGTTCAGATGACTTTCTGTGGTGGCAGGGAAGCTGTGCAACATAACAACTGCACCCAGGGCTTTATGCAGGATAACATTATTGCCAGTCACACATGTTTTGGTGGACACATGGATGTTAACTGTTAACCCATTAGGCCCTAGGATTTTATTAAAACATGCCTCTTGTTCCCAGGATTTATGGCATTTTTCGAGCGATTTTACTTCTGTGTTACAAAATCTGTAGAAAAAATTCTATTCAATATTGATAATTTCAAGTTGTGTTTATTTTGAAGAGTACTAATTTCTCCACATGCCTATACACATAGAAATATGATTTAGTGATAAAATGTTGACACTTGACCACAATTTGAAAAGAAAATAATAAATTTAAAAAAAAAAAAAGTTATTCTACTTAGCGACTGACATTAGAAATTGAACCTCTGCTACTACCCTATTCAACCCAGTGAATAAAATGCAGCTATGTGTTAGCTTTGCAACAGTGAAAACATTATAACATTCTGATGGTTATTTTTCAAGTTACACTATGTTTTCATAATTTTGTCAGGCAAAATATTTTCAAAATGGCCGACATTGTGTTATAGAGGCATGTATTGAAATATCTCTGTAATAAAGTCATTGAATCAATCAAATTAGTTGCAACAGTGTTTATTGACAAACAAAACATTGTGTCTGTTCATTGTTGTATTGTATAATTTATATTTGTGTTGTTTGAAATGGCATACACTGTAGTGTATATGTGTTTTGTGTGAAATACTGGTCGAAGAAAACAGAATTCTTCTTTGTCTTCTTCTTTTCTTCTTCCTGTAATAAAAAGTCAAAATAAATAAACATGAAATGAGAGAAATGTAATTATAAACAATTATGAAATATGAACAATATGACAACATAATAAAACACAATAGCTGGTGGCTGAGGTTAGAAGTAACATCAACAGAACAGAAGTGCAACACATCCAGACAAAAACTGCCAGGTACACATATACTCGAACTGCCACTGACACTGACAGCTGTCAGAATTTGACAAAAGTGGTATTAAACATAGCCATAGAGATGTATAATTATTAGTTATTCATACACGTCACTGCATGGTTGAAATATGTCATACATCCAGATAATGTCAACAACAGTATATAACATGAGTGTAAAAATAACACAAGTGATGGAATCGATGTACATCGAACGGTCATAGTCCAGCTCAGTCGATGCCGAAGCGATGACATTGACAGCCAACTTTTACTTTTTTTACTGATGGAAGCAATAATTCTTACAGAAAAAAATACTTACATGTTCCTCAATTTCCACATCCGATCCCCCTTCCATTTCACCATCATCGCTGTCACTATCTCACACCATTTGTGCAACGCAACATCAGTTGCCGAAAACATGATGACAACGGCAAAATTGGACGAAAAAGCACTCGAAGAAAATTGATGTAAATAAAAAATTTCAATATGGCAACCCATGCACGTGACAAGCTGGTGTTGTTGGAAACTGTATCCGCTAGGTTGTGTTAAAATTTGGGAGCGTTTAGTGCAGCAGTTAATCGCCAGGAATTTTTTGAATACAAGGTCCTGTGTCCGGCCGGTGGCGGCCGTTGTAGGACTGGGCAGAGCGGCCGTTCGCGGCCGTTGTAGGATCTAATCGGTTAAGCCAGTTTACAAACTTTTAAATGTGTCTGATGACCTGAAATGGACTACAAACACACATGTGACACCATTTTCACTCACTTTCCAGGCATAACTAACAATATCTATGGTTTTGGAAGACCTTTTTTTACCCGTCCACAAACCGTCCACCATATTTCTACCCGTCCATATTCGTTTTTACCCGTCCAAATGACGGGTGGACGGGTCTCTACATAAAGCTATGACTATACCCTATTTGCTCCTTTGTCCCTGCCGCATTGGATTGCCTCCTGCCCAAAATGTATTTATCGAACACCAGATATATGTGACCGTGTAGGAACCGGACATTCACATAGTAATATACAATCTTAGATGATTGCAATATAAATTACTACAGCGCACCATCGATGAATGTTGTCTTTACATCATATCCTGCCAGGTGTCCTTATACATTTGATGCATTCTTGAGATTTGACTGTGTTTTACATCCCTTGTATCTAAATTTTCATCAAATACAGACTTATGGATTGTTCAAGGCTCATTAGCATGGTTATGTCCAGAAGGCGTGTACAATATAGCATGATCATGGCTCTTACACAGATGGTCTCCATGTGTAGCACTTTAGCATACCAGACTTTAAAAGATATCATGGATAATATAAGGTCATGGTGCTACAAAACTCATTGGATGTTGAAATCCACCATGTCAACTCTCTTCCAATGACTCCATGTTTCTTCCCTAGTACTTCTGCCTTGTCGACACTGAAAAAAAGAATGATTCCTACGTAGTCCAATGACAGTGTTCATCAGCACATCAGAATGTTGCTCTGGATTGACAGAGTCTAAGCAATTAAGCTCCAATTTAGCAGCTTTCTAGTCTTGATCGCTTCCCTTGATCCTTGTGGCCATTCTTTCTCTGCAGGTGTGGGCGGCTGGTCATTTGTTGTATTTTGTCTCGTTCAATTCACGGATGATAACATATAAGTACATATAAGTTATATACCTAAGTTTTGAGCTTCTAGTTCTAGAGTTATTCCAATGAATCCACTCTGTCCATGGCCATACCTCAGGTAACCAACAAAGCTTGATATCGCCAATGGGCTACGAGGAGCGGTTGACTGCAATATTCAGTTTAATTATGAACTCTCCCCTCTGCCATCCCACCCGGATAACTTATTAGCCCCCACTGGCTTGCGAACGCTCTTGTCAAATGCTCTTGTTGAAGTTAAATACTGTGTAGCACAAGCACATGCATGTTCAATACATCGGACATGACATGCACACTATTTTGCACATGCCACAGTGGAAAACAAACCAAAACAACAGCGACGAATACGTTTTGTATGATGAAAAAAAAGAGGACGGAACGTAAGAAAGGCAGAACTATCACAGCATTACGATCCATGTACGATGACATTATGGACATTTATGTTTCATGTTTTTGTTGCCCAACATAAATAATAATGTTTGCATGGCAGCAGTCATTTTAATCAAATATATAACCACCATCTTGCTTTCTTGATCTTATTTCAAATCAATGATGGTGAAATCGAATTTCTCATTTTTGAAAATATATAAAACTA
>JAODUO010001006.1:15000-130000 GCA_025642075.2 Ridgeia piscesae
CTCTATAAAAGAAGGAAGTTTGTCCAGAAACAATAATACATGCCAAGTTGCTGGCTCTTGTGGGGTATCTATGTTATGCCATTTCAACATATATTCTTAAATATGCTGATGCCTTCACATTTATAATATTGAACATGTGGCCCAACTTTAATTGTACTACTCTATGTTCAACAGGGAGTAAACCAACAATTTTACATTTATTAGCACTGGTGTCAGATAGAATATGGACCCCCATAGAAAATGGACACGCGGGGCCATAAATTTATAACAAAGATTTGTACCCAATCAACAAAATAATTGGGAATAACATTTTGCAAAATTTACTTGATTTTGACCTGACTGCAAAAATCAAGTAAGCTCTAATTTTCTTGACTTTCTATTTTAAACCATATATATTTGGCAGTAATTGCAGAAAGTATTATCAGAACTAAATCTGTCACATAATCAATCAGTCTGAATGCTGCAGATGTAAACAAATCCATCCTGAGAAGTGCTGGTGAACCCAGCAGTGGCTACCGGATAATTATTTTCTATGCTTTCCAAGCTGAACTTTGCCTTTACTGCTGAACTTTGCATCAGAACCCGAGAAGGCATGCAAAAGCTTTTCCACCCCAATTTGTTGGCAGTGCCTACTGTTCTAACGAGAACAGTAGTTGCCCTCTCATTCAGCGCATCATCTACATGTAGACATATTCTGCTGTCTGCCTCTTCGTGGTCATTCGCCGACATCGATATGTCAGCACGATTCGACTTTATATGTGAACCACTGGTAATGTACACATGTTGACTTGGTGGGTAGTCAAGTTTGACTACATCTTCCTTCAGAAGTTTGAACAGTGCTTCCTTGTTTGTGGCACATTGTTGACGTATTCTAAGCACAGCTCTTTTCCCAGATGTTCCACTGAGTGCAGTGGTTGCACCGCCATTTCGTTCATGCAATCATGGTTGTCCAAGGTGATTTAATTCATTGGAGGAATCCATGAACGGATTTCCTATTGTCACGATCACATCGGATGTGTTGGTAACCTGAAGCTTCCTCCGACTGAAACAGCACTGCTTCAACATGCAAACCGATGTTTATACCAAGCCAGTATCTGGAGAAATAGCCTGAAGCCTATCATAGCTGCACCCAACCCTGAAAGATTTGGATGGACAAGAGAAGACACCGGATGGCGTCCAGTCTGGTCAACTCTACCAGCTGCTGCTGTAAGTCGTAGACAACTGGTCAAGTGTGGTTGCAAGGCTGAAGCCACTTGTGCGAAGAAATGCATGCAGATGCATGACCGCCTGGTGCACATGCACTGCACTCTGCCGTGGAATTTGTGAGTGTTAAGAACAACCTCATTGTAACGGAATGTGAGCAATTGGTTAGCAATGGAAGTTAATTACCTGAGTAAATGTGACTGCCTCTGTGAATGTAGATGTTCGCTACATATCGGTACCCAATGTCATAGTACACGCGTGCAGCTACGTGTGCACATTGAAATTATAATAATTAGTTTTGAGCATATTGGCAGCCATTTTGAATTTATACAAATTATATAAAGTACAAAATATAAAATAGAGTTTTGAAATCACAAACATCTCCTGTAACCTTCCGAAAACCAAACACTGTTATATTCAGTGTTCCAGCTAGGTTTTGAAAAGGACAGGGTGCAGTTGGCAGATGGAGGGCACTTTTATGCATGGATGACAATTTTGAGGGCACATAGTTGAAATACGTTTTTAGTTAACTCTGGTATATAGTTAATCGTCATGAAATGGCGCTTGTGGCAGTATCACAATGTCAATGACCAATTACAGCTCTAGCTAAGTAACTCGGTGTTGCCAAGAGCAAATGCAGTCATTATGTATCAGACCTCCCAAACTCGGCTCAATTGTATCCAGCCTACATTGGCAACTATTTGTCACTGACATAGCTGTTACAAAATCATGTCATGTATCATAGTCACATTACAGAGTCAAACGAACATTAATTATAGTAATAGGTTACAAGGTGTTTTATTGGCAACACAAATACTGTAGGGTGTGCAAAACATTGGAGAACCAGTTCATTCCAACAAATACTTAAACTTAATCATGTATCTAAATCTATCTATCTATTGTGTATTAAATATCAATTTAACATCCAATAACTGGCTATAGTAGAAACTTAGTAGCCAACAGCAGCACTTGATGTGTGGTTTCATGAACAAATATAAACTAGTGGACATTAATTATTAATGACATTACTTAACATTCAATGTATTTGTTACTTTGTAATATTTATTATAATATATAACACAGAATACAACAATTAATGTTTTTTTGGTAAATGTTCTATTATATTTAACATGTATTTGTGAATTTCCAATTATTGTACTGATGAAAGATATCTGTAATTTTAAAGTTTTCATTTAACTGTGGCATACTGACAATGTCAAGATTGCATAATAATAACATTAACTTATATAGTACTGTAGTCAGAAATAAAACAATCCAGGGACAATTTCTCAGTTTGAATACAACATTGATAATTAATAATTAATTTAATTTAGCAATGCTTACTCAATTACATATGTACATTTACCCATTTCTCAGTTTGAATACAACATTGATAATTAATTTAATTTAGCAATGCTTACTCAATTACATATGTACATTTACCCATATTATT
Source organism: Ridgeia piscesae (assembly GCA_025642075.2). NCBI lineage: Eukaryota > Metazoa > Annelida > Polychaeta > Sabellida > Siboglinidae > Ridgeia > Ridgeia piscesae. Next base: position 17,657 of record JAODUO010001006.1, read on the forward strand.
ACTTACAAAACAATTGGGAATTATTAAATAGATTATTATTTCTCAAATAAGCTGTATAAATAGCAAGGACACCTCTGTTTATTACAGTATAGATAGGCCTTCCAGTTACACCCCTTTAGCACTTATTTTATGTGAACAGTTCTTAAATTTTTCCCAAGTCTAGATTAATTATAAAAACATGTTTGTCATTTACAAAAGAAACACTTCCCATATCTAGTACAAGTGGAGCCGATTCCCTTGCTACAATGTTTTAAACTACCTCATCCTGTCAAGGGCCTGCAAGTGGGTCACGATACATGGCGTGACTCCGCGCGACTAGAGCTTATTGGGGACTAAGCGAGACTAATTGGGAACTGGACACAAGAATAATATTCTAACGATGAATGACAGTTGTAGCTTCCGAATGATGAATACTAGGAAAATCAGTTCATAAATATATTGTGTTATACGTTTCTTATCTTAAATGTCCTTTTTAATATTGAGTTTATCACACTATCATAGACACATAGGGATTTACGTTGTACAGATAATAGACACGATGTTAGACCGTATGTGTCTTTTACGGAATTTGCGTTTTACATTGCTGTACGTTGTGGTTTCGATAAGCACTTACATCTGACAAGTTGTCTAAATGCATATAATCATAACACATGTATACGTTTGGCCCAAACAGGTTGTACTGCGTGAAAACTGGCACTGCTCATTATTAGTCAAGATCGCCAAACACAAGTACTTGCCGCTATTGCCATGGCAACCACCATAATAATCGATTAAAATTCATGATTTCCGTGATCATTGTCACCGGCAAAGTGTTCCATTGCTTCTGCTTGTAATAATCCTTCGGACAATATAACTGAAATACACTATTTCGGAACAGTTCGATTATTACGACCAAAAACAAAACAAAGCCCTATATGTTAACATGGAGTATATGGACCTCCTGCCCCAACTGCCCCCAGCCTCATTTTCGCCCATGAGACTTGCATGCCCTATATTTTATTGCCCTTGTCCCACATGGAAATCTTTGAAGAGCTGTCTCAGTCACTTTAACCCCCACTGGCAATTGCACTGGCAATTGCACCAGGCTAAGTGCTAACAGACAGGGCACTAATAAAAGGCACAGGGCTTATTTAAATGGAGGCAGGGTGCCAAGCCCTTGGTAAAAGGCCTAGCTGGAACACTGATTATAGTGTTAGTAGATGATAAAATTTGAATTATGAAATATTTAGTTTTTTTACCTTAGTCTGACCTTGACCTTTAAATCCGGACAGCCCTATCTCAAAAGTTGTATATTTCCATAAGGTATCTTTGGCTGAAATATTTTTTTGTTTCGGAACCTTTGTGAAAATGGCTCTGATAAAGAATAACAATATTTGTATATTTGCTCATTTGTCGGCCATTTATGAGTTTATACAAATTAGATAATCATCTCATAGAAATATGTGGTCCACAAATAAATAGGCTTTTGAAAACATTAAAAAATATCATACAAATCTCGAGATATTGGACAATATGATTCTATAATTAGTAATCTTTGACTTTGACCTGACCTTGGCCTTTACAATCGGGCGGCTCCACTACTTGTGTTCATCTTTCAGTGTATCAGACCCGAGGTTCAAGAACATCGTAATCATGTTTTACGAGGACACACATTTTTACTCTAGCATAATGTACTGCATGCCAGGGTTGGATCCAAATACACATTTTGGGATCAAATACAAATACAACTCAGCCAAATCAAATACAAATACAATGCTTTTCTAAGTTTCAATTCAAATAAAAAAAATCAATTCAAATACAAATACACTGCCATTTATTATTTAAATACATTGCCATTTTTGAAATTTGATTAAAATACAATTTAAATATGTGGCCTGCGTTTCCATTATAGTTCAAGTGTATCACAGTGGGTGGTATTTTGTCTTTGGCTTGATTGACTGCTGTAGACTAATTGGCAGGCAGGTTTACTAGACTGTTCTTGTCTGTACTACTGTGCCAACTAGTGGGTAGCTGTTCCCCTGCACTGGAGGAAACCTAGGTTTCTCTGTCTTAGCCCAGGATGTTTACACAGCAGTTAACAGCAGGATTCTTTGAAGCACCTTCCCTCTGAATACCTGCCTTTATGGCTATAGATAAGCTTCACTTGCTTCCCATTCATTCATTGATGCTAATGTTTGACATGCTTGACTGTAGACCAATGTTCTCAGTGCTGTCTGCCCACAGTTGACCTAGACTCCTGAGCAAGATTATGTCAGGCAGTGCTTTACCTTTTGTTGGTAAAATGGTAATTATTATGTGTATTTGATTGTATTTGCAAATACTTTTCAAATACAGACCAAGTATCAAATACAAATATGCACCCTTTTGTGATTTTCAATTAAAATACATCAAATTTTGGTATTCAAATACAAATACTTATTTGAAACCAAACCTGCTGCACACAGCTGGACTAAAAAGTTCAACGACAGTTTGAGTCTGTTATACGGACATGTGCTAACCATCTCAACAAATATAGCCTACGATCAGAAAATATAAGTTGCAAACTTCTAATATAAGCAGATTGCAACACTGACTTTATAAATGCATATTTTCCCACTCTGTCTAAGTTGGTCCCTCAACATCACAACAATCCTGCCTCGTCGGCCTCCGTTGTAAAGCTATTTAGTATAGCTGTGAAAGTATAAATTTCAGTGTTCATGTTTGTAGTTTTACTTATAAAACAATTACCACTGCATATTCACTCGTGTTTAGTTATATTAATTACTGGTAGGATAATTAAGCATTTAGCAAAATGTTATTTTGGCAGTTAAATTTTTAAATGTAATCATACTTGTAAGAACGTACTTATACTCAGCTTTCAGCAGTATACTTATAATCTTAATTGTACTCATTCATCATTCCTGTACACTGTACTCATATTTGTACTCATGAACATGTACTTGGGCCCAGGTTTGTGTGTATATCCAATGACATTGCAAAGGAAAGAAATGTGCCACATTCTCACATAAGATCGATTGCAGAACATGATGTCAATGGAACCAAATGTTGATATAATTTTTGTAACACCACATGGTGCTGCACAAGCAATGCATGATTCACAGAACTGTTGACCAGTTCACATAGACGCGAGGTACCAATGGGCAAGGGGGCAGCTGCTCCATGTGAAAATATGTAAGTGTATCCACATACACCAACACCATAAAAATGTACAAAAACCCTGGAAAATGGGGGCAAAGTGGTATATATATTTTACTTGTGGAGGCAGACAAAATGGTTGTACCTCTCAGTCAAACTGTTTCATGGTGTAAATTTAGGGCGCTGCCATGACAACAATGTTCAAGCAGTACCCCCTCCTGCAATATGTCCTTAGTGAGGACAGAACACCAAATTTGGGGTGCAGATGTGTGACAAATACATTTCTAGGAGCATCCCTCCTCCTTTTTCCAATATCTGCCCTGAATAGGGAGAGTGGATGTTATGACACAACGAGTAAGGCGGATGTTCCGGCAGTTCCTTGCCCTCCCAAATAAAATTAGTTACCCAATCACTGTCACTTCAGACTGTTCTCCAGGTAACTATCATCTTGGTTCCACAGCAAGCCCAGTTGTAATCTTTTAAAATTTATGATGCAAAACTCTATTCCCATCCATTTGTTTCTCTGAAAATATGTATCATATTGCTATATATATATATATATATATATATATATATATATATATATATATATATATATATATATAAAGTATATAATCATGGAAGAGTTGGATTAAAATTAATGATAAATTATTATCATTATTTTATATATTATATATATATATATATATATATATATATATATATATATATATATATATATATATATATATATATAATATATAAATATATATATATATATATATATATATATATATATATATATATATATATATATATATAACTATAATAAAAGTAATGATAATTAAATTTGTTTAAACACTGGTTAATCTTTCAATCCAACTCTCTCCAATTCCGGATTTGAATTGGAATCCCAGTTCTTTTTTTATTGACCCCTGCCCAGCTACCATTACCAAGGTAATGGGGACACCTACTGCAAAGTGTTTTCTTCAGTAATTAGCACTGTTAGGTGACTAACACATTGAAGTTGGGATCAGTGACTACTTTGAAAACAATCAGTGTACATAGCTTTATGCAGAGACCCGTCCACCCAGTCATTTGGACGCTGTGGACGGGTAGAAATTTGGGTGGACGGGTAAAAAAATGAAGGAGCAAAAAAAGGTCTTATAAAACCTTAGATATTGTCAGTTATGCCTTAGAAGTGAGTGTAAAATGGTGTCATATGTGTGTTTGTAGGCCATTTCAGGTCATCAGACACATTTTAAAGTTTGTAAACTGGCTTAACAGTTAACATCCATGTGTCCACCGAAACATTTGTGACTAGCAATAATTTGGTCCTGCATAAAGCCCTGCCTGGAAAGGGTTGGTCGTGTAAGATTTTTGCTAAATCTTGTAGATTATGTGTCCCTCATCTCTAATCCATGGGATGACAATGTGCCTTCCTTAGGCAACTTGTAGGAACCAGGCAAATAAAATAAAATAAAAAACACTATGTACAGCATGCTAGGGACATAATTTTGGTGCCTACATTCATGTTTTGGCGTATGACGAATTCAATGGAACCATTTCTGATGATGTCTGACTATACTCATGTAACCACGATTCAAAATGGCCACAATTTTCACACAAAAATTGCCAAAATCGAGCATAACTTGATTGGCTAAAATGATAAATAAGTATGATTTTTGTTCATTCTTATATGTTGCCAAATGAATTAAACGAAACCATTTCAATGATGCCTGCCTATAAGAACCGACTATTAGTCAAAAAGGCCACTATTTTAACCGAAAATATGCAAGAGTCACGATTTTTGGTTATTCCTACTGCTACGGCTACGTTTTACCATACTGGCAAGAACACGGTACTGGTACATATTAGTGAAACAAAAATCAGACATGCGCCTTTTGTGTTATTATGTTCACAATTGACATGAAATAAAAAATCCATATATCTATCAGGTTGCTGACCTGATAACGTCGAAAGCGTTCGGATTGGGCGCAGCAATAGCACCGAGTCCGAGCTTATGCTTGCAGTTTACAGACAGAATATCGTGTCACATGGCCATGCCATGGCATTGTAACCATATTTCTTCTTTATTTTAGCTTATGTACTCCTTCTTTTGTCGTTATTTCCGTGTTTATTCATATTCTCTGATCCTACAGCAACTGCGCCTTATTAAAATATTGCCGTGCTTAGCCTTAGTTCCTGGAAACGCCTGGCGCCTCACCTAACGACCGTGATTACAACTACCGGATCTTGGTCAAATCAAAGCGCTACGAGGTGGCCATTTCCAACAGAGCGTCTCTAAACGTATTCACATAATATATATATATATATATATATAAAGTGGCAAAAACGTCCTTGCAGTTAGCTAACATAATGTAAACCTGATTAATTATAATACCAGCAAGAGTTCCTCGGACTCTAGTTTGCAACTCCATGCCGTCTGGGTTTTTACAATTGTAATTTAGTCCTAGGCTATGGACGGTAGGGTAGGGCCCTACAGCTACACAAAACAGGACTAGATTCTAGAAGTAGAACTAAAAATTAGTAGTAGTAGGAGTCAAATAATATTGGAATATTATGAACGTTGTTCACTTACCGAGCAAACAAAAGCAGGAAACAATCGTGACGCTTAAAAATGTCTGCATGATAACGCGTACTCCAAAAAAATGACGAAATCACTTCGCTCAACGATTACGCCAATCCAGTATAAGCCAGTTCGGACTTCAGACTTCGGAGTTTCGGTGCGCGAAGTATGGTGGGTAATGTCATAGTTCAATCGACGTAAACATCTCGCACGTAAGTCGTAAAGCAGTTCAAGTTTATCTTACCTTACCTCAAGGTCGATCAATCGTTGCCCAACATTGAGCATTGAGACCGTCTCAAGGTTTATTTTCTGATGGTGCAGTTTCAGTATTTAATTCAATTCAGTAACTGTACTGCAGCCTCAGCGGGGCACATAAATATACAGGAAGTACACGTGATTGAGGTCCATAATGTCATTATGATGACATTAGTAATGACATTATAGGCAGACAATAATGTACAATATGCATTTTGACCCAATGCTGTGTATAATAGTTACCCGGTTACTAAACTAGGCGCATTCAGACCATTCAGAGGCGCATTACACTTTACAGGAATATACAGATTACCTTAAAGATGTAGTTGTAAAATAAATAGATCAGTACAAATTTTTCAATATAAAATAAATAATATGATTAGTTTTAATAATACTAAAATACTAATACTGATAAATAATAGTTAATTATATTACAAGTTAAAAGTAAATAAATAAATAATAAAATAGTTGATAAATAGTAGATCTATATTTAAAATGTTCGGATATAAAAACGCTCTTTTAAAAAGAAATGTCTTCAGTTGCTTCTTGAACGAACTGGCTCAAATTGCATTTTGTTATTATTATTTTCTTGAATATGAATTCCATTCATATTCTAGAAAATGAATCCATGAATTCCTTTTCCATTGTCTTTTTTCTTCCTCTCACTTTTGTCTTACTAAGTTCTCTGTCAGCAGTCTCCGATTCCTTCTCACTTTTTTTCCATTCTTCTCCCATTCTTTCGAGGTCACTTTTAATGTAATCCCCATCGCAATTTCGGTTTTCCCCGCGTCCATTTCCCCTCCACTTTCTGGGCAACTGCTCTCTGCCAGTGTTCCATCTCCCATTTTTTCTTCATGACCAGCCCGTGTATTCCTCGTCAATTTCTTCTTAGAACTTTCCTTCACTCCAACCTCCAGTCTCATTTCATCCATTTTCTCTAATCAGCTCTCTTAACTACCACGATTATTATCACCAGATAGTTTTTCGCAAACCTGGAACTTCTGTTGTTTATCGGTAGGTACCATTGTCTCTAGTGCATTCATGTATGCCGGAGTAACAAACGAGCTGAGCACATTTCCTTTATATGTACGTGATTTGGTTGTCGGGTGGCCCCCGGCCTCCAATGCAAAATCCTGGCTACGCCACTGCAGGATGGTGCTTTCATATTTTGACATACCAATAAACACCTTAAATATATTGTGATATGCAATATGCAATCTATTTAATGTGGATTGCTTTGTAATTCCACCAGAGTTGTACTCCATACATTGGTGAGCAATGTGAACGAAACAGTGAGAGCACATACTACATTTTCACAATATAATATTTCCTTGTACAATTATACAGTTATATGTTATCTATTAACGTCATCATCATCTGAAAGATAATCTCATCTGAAATATAGTTTCCGTGATACTAAAATGCAGCTGCAACATGCAGAGTAAGCACATTTAGTTTAAAGTCAGGGATAGAAGATCCTCTTAATGTTATAAATCTAAATACAATTTATCATAACTGCACTCTTTTTAGCATTGTATTTTACATCATGGCTCATTCCAATTCGCTCAATTGATCTATATATACATTGATAAATAATAGTTAATTATATTACAAGTTAAAAGTAAATAAATAAATAATAAAATAGTTGATAAATAGTAGATCTATATTTAAAATGTCGGATATTGTAAAATTCTGTTTAAAAAAAATGAAAACGGTCTTTTAAAAAGAAATGTCTTCAGTTGCTTCTTGAACGAACTGAGACAGTCTGTGGTACGCATGGCAAGCGGCAGCTTGTTCCAGAGACGTGGAGCAGCACTTGAAATATATTTTTCTCCGTGCGTACATAGTCTGCATCGTGGAACCTCCCGCAAGTGAGCGTCCGCGGAGCGTAGCGCATGTGTCGGTTCGTAACGAATTAGTAGGTCGGTTATGTATGATGCAGCTAGTCCGTGAATGCTTCGAAACGTCAACAGGAAAAGTTTGTACTCAATCCGCTGTTTGATTGGAAGCCAGTGAAGATGTGTTTCTTCGTTTTGGTTATGAGCCGGGCAGCAGCAATTTGTACTCTTTGGAGTCTACCTGACTCCAAAGAGTACAAATTGCTGCTAAGAAGGTGGTCGGAAATGCCGTATAGCAGCCAGTTTCCATTGTCAAGGCGAGAATAACGTAAGTATGAATCATAATTTCTGTTGTTTTCCGATCTAGAAGATTTCGAATTGTTCCAATACAGTGGACATGGAAATAGGCTACACGACAAATGTGCTGCATTGGTTAGTGCTTAGAGCGTTAACGATGAAAATAATGTTCTTGGCAACAGTGGAAACTGGCACAACGGCATCACCAAGTTCTATGTGCGGCATAAAAAGTTTGAAAGTTATTCTGGGACCACAATGGAAATAAGTGATTGCACTTTTTTGTGTCATCCTTTTATTTAATGTACTTTGTATTTATATCTTATGTATATCTGTAGAATGTTTTATATTTTGTATTAAATAAATCCAATCCAATCCAATCCAGATCTTTATATGTGGCACGCAGATAACAATTAGTTCTGTCTTTGTAGCATTGGATTTCAGTTTATTTATATCCATTCTTGTAATTCAGCGACACAATATTGAATGCGCATCAGTGCCTGGATTGTGTCTTCTTTTGAGTGCGCACTGAACGCTAAATAGAGTTGGCTGTCAACAGCATACATATGAACGTTTATCCCGTGTCGACGTGCGATATCACCGAGTGGAGCAGTGCACCAAGTAAACACGAGACTGTGATGAGCGGGCCGAGAACGAAACATTGTGGAACCGCTGATATTCTGCCGTGCATTTGAATACGTTGACTTCGGTTCACCAAATACGACTGAAACCATGCAAGACATGTTGCAGTTACTCCAAACCGATCTCTGAGGCGGGTTAGCATGATTGTGTGATCGATCGAATCGAAGGCTGCCGGTAGAACTGGTAGCAGTAGTATGGCAACATTGCGCTCATCTAGTATACAGAGCAAATCATTGCGTACTCTCAGCAGTGCTGTCTCTGTGTCGAGTAGGACTCGTCTCTGTGTCTTTTATATTTTATATATATATATATATATATATATATATATATATATATATATATATATATATATATATATATATATATATATATATATATATATATATATAATACACTGTGCACATGGGTAACACTTCGTTATGTGTAACATATTTGGTCTGCGCCTATTCCTGCGTTTTATACATTTACATTCCAGATCCCACCAAAACGCCCTGCTCACATGACCAGGACCCAGACGTGTGACAGCAGCCGCTGGGCCACCGCCACACGAAGCCGCACCCATCGCGGGTCCACCCGTCGCACCGACTGAGGTCATGGCCGACGCCATTGCTGCGGCTGTCATGAGGCAGCTAGAACAGTCGGAGTGCCCGCTACCACCTCCAGTCGCGCAGGCAGCACCTGAGGTGTCGTCAGATGACGATGACGATGTCGATGCCGCCCTCAGCGGTCTCCTCGGTGGAGAGTTATACACACCGTTACCATCATACCATGTCATTAACAGGCCGCTGGGGGCTAGATTGCCCGACTCTTTAAAAACAAAAATCCGTAGAGGCGAATATGTCAACCTACAGCTGTTGTTGGTTGACAATGATGATGACGACGATGACAACATGTATGAGCAACAGCACCAGCGAATCACGTTACACGTTGGCCGCCAGGTTACTTTGTCCTTCTTCAAACCCTCCATCAACAAAGCCATCAAACCCATCGACCAGTGGGTGACCACGTTTACTATCTATGGTGCTGTCCTCACTGAAACCTCACCACACCTTGCTCCTGGCATCTTCAAACATATCGCGGACATCACTGAAATGGCACGTAGGTTTGGGGGTTTAGCGTGGTATCACTACGATAAGGCCTACCGCAAGGAGATGGGGGCCAACCACTTGTCCTATAGGCAAGTCAACTGGGATTTGCGATTTCGCTGCCTCGAACGAACCTCAAACAGGCCGGGGGTTATTCCTTTTGGGGCACTAACACCCGTAACCCATACATCCGCGGCCGTGCTAGTTTCGCCGTCGGAACAGGGTTCCAGAAAGGCCAGTGTTTCCTTTTCGAGCAGTTTGGTTCATGCACCAAACCTACCTACCAATTCAAACATCCCTGTACAAAATGCTCAGGGAAACATCCCACTAGCCGATGCACCAGGCGATCAGCCCGCCCTCAAGCAGTTGCGCGCCCCGGCGCAGTGCGCCCTACCCACATTATTTAATAGTCAGGTTCTATCACATTACTTAGCTGACTATAATCCAACAGATACTTCCATTCTCATACAAGGATTTTCAGTGGGTTTTTTCCCTACATTATGATGGGCCCCAAGTTATGCGTTTTTCTGGGAATCATCAATCTGCCTTACAAGCATCTACCGTTGTCGATGAAGAAATTAACCATGAAATTCACTTCATGGCCCGCCCCAATCACTGAACATTGGGGGGGGGGGTAGACTTTGGACCCAACACTGCTTGCCTGATTCCTAGAGTGACACGATGCAGAGGTTACAGGGATGCCTGTGTGGGACTTCCCAAACCCACCTTTTGGCAAATAAATTTGTCATCACTCAAAATGGGATCAAATTACACAAGTGCAGGAATCCGCTGGTTGCGCCGTAGGCGATATAAGTATCCAACAGGGCGACCAGGCTGCAATCCAAGGGGTGACAGGGCAAACCAAAATTAATAATCTATAATGTGTTTGATGGCTAATGCTTATTAATATATCAATACAAGGGTGCAAAATGACAGAGCCCGGCATGATGAATATTTACTGGACTAAGATCAAGTTGCGGGCTGCGGCCAACCAAGCAATTTATCTAGTGATTCTCCACTAGGTAGTCGGAAGTTTATATCTTAACTCGTATATATTTTTTTAATTAATTTTACTACTAGACAGATGTAGAGTTTATAAGAGAAGGGAGTGACCAGTCTTGCTAGATATGCCTTTAAATTTGTTGTATGAACTAAAAGAAGTGTGAGGACATTTCCTATGCTGACCCCCTCAGGCTGAAGAGTGGGGGACGCGTCCCCCTTGTCCCCCACCGATCGACACCCATGCTGTGTAGAACTTCCCGATCCAACATTTTGGCAAAGAAATTTTTCATCACTCAAATGGGAATAAGTTACACAAAGTGCAGGAATCCGCCGCTTCTGCCGTAGGCGATAAGCATCAAGCAGGCGAGGGGTGAAAGTGCAACATAAATTTCATCATTTACAATGTGCTTGATGGCTAGAGCCTATAAATAATATCAACACAAGGTTTCAAACTGATAGAGCTCGGTAGCGGCGCAGCCCGCATGATGATCATTTACTAAAGTAAGATCAAGTTGCGCGGTGTGGCCAGCCAAGCAATTTATCTAGTTGATTTTCTAATGGGTGGTCGGAACTTCATATCGCGAGTTTATTGTCTAGCTAGTCCTGTGTAGCGGCTTTTAAGAGAGAGGAATGGTGAGTCAGGCTATATGCCTCGCAATTTCTCTGAGCTGAAAAATGGGGGGATTCCTATGCTGTCCCCCAGGCTGAAAAGTGAGGGGACGCGTCCCCACCGTGCCCCACCGATCGACGCCCGTGGGCGCAGTATCAACATGTTGCGCCAATACTTATCGTCTGCCTGTCCTGGTACTAGATTTTTCCATGTGTTTCGCACTAATCTTGCAGGATTTCTTACACACCTTTTTTCAGCCATTTATGCTTCCTCTACTATTTTATCCACTGTTTCAGCTATATCGTACAGTCATAAAATAGTTGGACTAGCCGATCCTGCAGACAACTTTTACATAAAAAAAACCTTTCAGTATGTGTTCAAAAAAGTTCTGGGAAAAATGTACACAGCTATGTATAGCCGCCATGTTCATGCTAGCGTTCCATGGATTCTTAAGAATTGGTGAAATTACTCTGCGACCAGGAGTGTCTTCCGACCATGTCATCCAACGCAGTGATGTAGCCATCGTGTCCAATCGCAAAAAATCATCCATGCTACTAACAAACAGACATGCAAAACATCAGCCAGTTAGTTGGCAGACCTATTGTCTTAGAGATCCATGCGCAAGTTAAAAATTGTCACACATCGGTCAATATTTAAACACCCGTGACCCATCACCAAGTCCACCGTTTATCTTGCCTGGCAGAAGTCCCATCTCAAGAGCATATTTTGCCTCCCAATTAACTGCTTGTCTTTCCCATGCAGGTTATGACCAGTGGTGGGATGTAACGAAGTACATTTACTTCGTTACATTACTTAAGTAGTTTATTTTGAAATCTACTTGTAACGAAGTAAATTTTTTGGGAATTACTTTTACTTGTAACGAAGTACTTTTTTGTTTACTTTATTACTTTTTTACTTCTAAATTTTGCGTTACTATAGTCTACCACCAATTTAAAAACTACCATCAACCCCTGATTGTGTAGTCGTTGTTTGCTTTGCGCTCGGACCGACATCAATCGTGTTTCACGCTGATCTGTTATATAACTGGCGCTTGGTTTCCGAGACGTCCCAGCGTGTGTTAAGACCCATGAAGTGTCTGTTTGATTAAGGTCAATAAAGAGTAAATGTGGAGCAAGGCATTGTTTTGTTTTGTGCAGACATCAATGATCAGTCGCGTTTCCCTGCTGCCAGTCCTGGCTTCGGTGCTTCCGTAGGACCGGCGCATCGACCATGCCGCGAGTCATTAGCTTGAAAATTGCAATCGAGATTCATTGACACTTCTTGTTTAGAAATCGGATAAATAGGTTGCATCTCAGTAGAAAAGATCAGTATATGCTACGCTGAAATGTAATGATGAATTGCGTCGCAAATATTAGGCGTAACACTTCGCCACGCAAAACATGCTACTGTGTATAAACTTATGAATTCATCAACCGTCTATAAAATCGTAGGAGTCGTAGTCGTTTTGGCGTGGTAAATGCGAGTTATAAATCGGTATTTTAACGATAACTGAAAGACGAAGGAAGTTGTGCCAATAATGAGCGTATTTATTTTAGTTTTGAATCTTTATGCGTGTTCAGCGACTGAGAGCCAGGTTATTATTCTAGATCTCATATTATCGCTCATTTTCATACATCGTGGTCTGTTGGTGCATAATTTGTTTCAAAACTATACAATTTTATTTTATTTAGTTCAACATTCAACAGTGTGTAACATTGTTTTCTGAACATCGCATAGGCTGCGCGGTCGACACGCAGTACCTGCCTGTACCTACGAGGTTTGTGGTGCAGTGGCTGCATTGGTCTTCTTTTAAATACCGTTGGCAGTAGATACAGAATGGAATCGTAGTAAATATGAACGCTAAATCTAAATATCAAGACACCTTAAATTTAGTAATTATCTTAAGCTAACTAAATATATATATATATATATATATATATATATATATATATATATATATATATATATATATATATATATATATATTATATATCATATAAGTCAAACATCAACATCATAATTGAATTGGTGGCATCAGAAGATCTTATATAAGTTTATTTATATATGTCATCATCATCGTATGTCGTAAATCGTAAATCGTATATATATATATAATATATATATATATATATATATATATATATATATATATATATTATGTCACTGACCGAATACTTTTGTACTTTTACTTAAGTAGTTTTTTGGACCGGTACTTTTACTTAAGTAGTTTTTTCGGGGGTTCTTTTACTTTTACTTAAGTAATTTTTGGAGGTTACTTTTACTTTTACTTAGTTACTTTTCTGGAGTACTTGTTACAGCACTGGTTATGACTCCAGTCAGTACAAATGCCACTCTTTTAGAATAGGTGCTGCAACTACCGCCGCCACACGCGATTTCACAGTCTGCCGCTTTTCGGCGCTACATTCGCATCCCTATGATGCAGTTATGACTCAGTTTCACTTCACAATCCTCCTTCCCCTGGTGCTGCTGCTCCCTTCTCTCATACACCTACACACATGCTTAAGTGAGCCAGTCTGTTGCTCAGCCGGGTCTGGGGGTGCAGGCTGGTGCTTACTTAATAATAAGCACTTCTTGTGTACACTTGATTGGTGCTCCTTCAATACATCTGAGTAATCCAGCTCACACGGGTCTGAGATACAGACTGGTCTTGATTTTAATAACATACCGTGTCTACAATAGTTGCACGTTTGCTGCTCATACATTTAACATACGCTAGTCTTTCCAGCTCAGGCGGGTCTGAGGTGTAGATTCATGTTTACTTAATTAGTTACTGTGTGCTCAAATTTATTCATAGTATATACAAAGTTGCTCACATACACTGGATTGTTGTTTCCTGTGCTGTTGTCATACATTTCAGAAAAGCTTGCCTGTCCAGCTCAGCCGGGTCTGAGATTCCGACTTGTATTTATTGATTACGTTACCGTGGTGCTCGCTAATGTTTACTTTGTAACACATGAAAACAAAAAAATTGTCTCGAGATCGGGGTGATAGACACTACATTTACTAGATGCCACGAATATGTGTCTACTGTCGACCTTGCATTTACACATAATAGCCTTTGGTTGGTAAATTACAGCTAAACTATGAACTGTTGCTGCGTTGTTACAGCTGTCAGTAATGTGGCCTTGGGTGGGGATGTCACTCCTCATTATGAGCAGTGCCTGTGGTATGTTGCCCCTCACCTTTTGATATCATAGTTTAGGATTGAGTTGTACTGTCTATATATTTGATTTTATTTTTATGGTTATGTACACAACTATGTGTAAAACAATTGCATGATAGATATGTACACTGTGGGTATGCGTGATATGCATACCATTTTTTGCATTAAATTATGCCAATTTCCAAAATGTTATATATGTATTCATTATTCTTTATTCCAACATCAAAAACGAGCTACGGCCACTATTAAGTACCATGATCTATCCCCACAATGCGTGACTAAACATAAAAGATGTTCATGTGAATATGGCTTGGTAAAATTATCAGTAAATAAAAGGTGTCTAATCGAGTCAACAAGACCATCATTGTTTGTCACACTAGTTTTGGGTACATGTTGAGAATTAAAGGCTCGTTTAGTTGGTGACTCGCCCATAGCATCTATCCAGCAGGGTTCCAGGTACCATTTTACCAGAAAATATAAAACGAGACAATAAGTGCTGCATCAGTCGACGCTAGACTTTCAACTTTAAATATACAAGGATAACACATTTTCTTTACAATATCTTCGATCTTTTCAATATTTAGTGCTTTAAGTAAGGCTGTATTGTGTGATTGTTTACTTAATCCAAGACTTTGTTCAACAGATTCAAGTCGACGCATTTGGATGGCGGTGCTGCTCGTGCATTCTAAACCGTATGTTAACATATACATTTATACAGATACGCTTGAACATCAGGAGTGGTTCCTGGATATAACATACCGGCATTAGCAAGCCCATAAAATGACTGTCTCCATTTTGTTAGTTTATTATTACCACAACGATTAAACACGTTACCAAGTATATTAAGCGATTCTTCATTACATAGACGGTTGTCACCAAGCCTCCACTTTGGGTCTTGGTATAACGAACACTTTCCAACAATCATGCATTTCGATTTTTCAACCCCAAATTTGAAACTCCACCTGTTGCTATATGCAACACATACATCAATTAGGTTCAGTAGATCTTGAACATATGTTGACAATAAGGTAATATCGTATCACCTATTCTGACGCCTGCGTCACAGTTATTCAAGTCTAGTAAAAGTTGATTAATACAAATGTTAAACAGATACGGCGAGAGAACGCTTCCTTGTCGTGTACCACGTGTTACATAAAACAATTTACTGTATGGACATTTCCATTTGACTACAGCATTCAGCTTATTATACCAGTTATACAATAGTAACCACTCACGTATAGGTAAAACATGAATTAATTTTAGAAACAGTGACACGTGACATATAGAATCAAAAACAATTCTGCATCAAGGGCGGCTACGAACATAAGGCTGTTTTGCGATTTGTAATATCATTTTGTAAGTTGCATGCAAATGCTGTACCTCGGTTCTCGCGAAATCCAAACTGAGTGTCAAATAAATCAGTATCTGGTAAAATCAGTGATTCTACCATCGTAGTATGTATAGAGCTTAGCGTGATTGGCCGATAATTTTGTGCAATGTTCGGGTTAAGTGTAGATTTCTTTAGTATGTCAGTTGTTTTGTTGCGAAAACATGTCTTGCGTTGATTATGCATAATGGCGCTGTTGTAGTCGGGCAGATTAGCGGATTCGATGTTAGTGTGACTGGAATTAGGTTGTCGTGGTGTTGTTGTGAAGCACTCGCATGTAGAGGCTGGCTGGTCGATGGCCGATTACAGTGGATATGGCTTGTTGCATGATGTTGACGTTGACGTCCGCCTCGGCAGCCACGCTTGGTTGGTTGCCGTACAACTATACTAAGTTCAATTATATTGTTCCAGGTACGAGGAAGCAAGCATGACGAATTGGGATCTGTCGACTGGCTAAGCTGGTATAAACGACAGGCACTGTATGTGTAGAGGGCTTGGTCAGGCTCGGCCATGCAGAGCGACGTTCACTGATGCACGCCGGTGGACCTGCAGACTGGCCGGTAGTTGATGGTAGCTTTCAACAATTGGCGTCACGGCTGACCGATTAGTGGTTCAGTTCGTGTTCATTGATAAAATCATTAACAACTTACGACGAAGATGTTGCATATATATCTCAATTCATCCGTTCAACACAGACTCCCGGTCACCTCTGCCAAACAATACCTTTGCCAGAAAGATCGCAATGATACAAAGCTCTGACATAGGCGCAGCCACAATGGCCGACTTCGACTGAGCTACGAGAGAAACTCGAATAACCCGAGTGCCAATCGAACATCCAAGATCATTTGCTCATAAGACCCTTCATGACATAGATAAACGAGGTCAATCTTCAAGGCCGCTACCCGAGGCAATCGCAGTTTGGAGAGGATTCACTCGAGTAACTACGTTGTCGCGCTTACATTTTTCCTGTCGTTAAAAACGTTCCGATTGACGTTTCTGCGCATGCGCAATAAATGTAAAATTATCAATGTCCAGAGAAACAACTAAGCATTTTCGGTATAAATGCCACGAGTTGTTTGTTAACTCTCCTGTGATGATTACTGTGAAGAGTTTCTTATATTATGTTTTTTATAAATCACTGTCACGGATTATGGCGCACTGCAGTCACGTGATTTACGCTTGCTATCAAAATATGCTTCAAAACGTGTTTGCCTCATGTAAATTTGCGACAAATAACTTTGCTGAGAGGTTATATACATCCTAACGAACAACCCGTACTATTTATACCATAAATGCTTTGTCTTTTCGCTGCACATTGATGATTTTACATATATCGCGCATGCGCAGAAACATCAATCGGAACGTTTATAACGCCGGAAAATTTGAGGACTACAACTTCATTAGCAGTGACAACCAATAGGGAATGTAGGCCTCTACTGATCACGAAATTAATTAAACATTACACGACACACTCATTTAAATATGGATTAAAGTCACCACATTCTATGAATTATAATTTAAAACCAATAAAATGAACGTCACAATTTACACACTGAACAAATGATTAAGCTTACTTTATTTTATTTATTTACATAAGGGGTTTATCTATGTGATCACGATCATCGCTATTCAGTTGGATTACTTTCACGGTACTGCGTGCGCAGCGTAAACCGGATACCATGTTATGGTTACGCGAGTAACCCGAGTAGGCCTATTGAAGTCGGCCATAGGTGCAGCCAGCTCTTCTCGCCATCCTGGAGATGGCAGTCTGGTGTATCGTAGCATCGGTAGCGAGGAAGATGCAAAGCACCTGCATGGGGCCTCTACATGCTCCAGGAGTGAGAGAAAACGTGGCTAATGGATTTCCACCCAGATAAGTGGAATCCTAAGGATAAACATAACATAAAAGCCAACAGTTCTGACTAGTACATTCATGATCACATATGGTATGCATACCGAATAGCATGTAGAGTAGAGAGGGGCAAAGCGCACCCCCTTAGGGCAAAGCGCACCCTCAACTAAATCGTAAGATACACGTTTTAGCGGCCCTTTCTACCGTTTTGTGGAAGCACTATGCCGCCAAAACCATCTTGGTGGCACTTATTTTTGGAAACACAGAAATCGAAGTAAGCTACACAAATTAGCAGTTTTCGTCCATATTATTGTAAAAACGTGAACAGATTTCGGCGTACTTAGCGACTATACACGCTAAGTAACCAATTACGCAAAAAAGCTACATGAAAGTACAGTATCGTATACTAGTATAATATAGAATCGTATACTAGTAATATGAAATAAACTATTTGTTAAATTTCGTCTTGTGAGGCAAAGTGCACCCGGGGGTGCGCTTTGCCCCATGTGACGTAATTTAAGAGATGTCGCGGCGCTCATTAAAAGTAATTTTTTTGCTGATGTGACGCAGCTGCGTTTCTGCAATTATGATGTTATTTAGATAACATATAATACATATAGCTTTGTTAACCATTTCTCCCTAAGACGAAAATAAATAAGTCAAAACATGTTTGCCTCAAAAGGGGTGCGCTTTGCCCCTCTCTATTTCTATAATTATAACAATATCAGAATACGAATTGTACACATCATTAATATATCAAAGACAAACAAAGCGCGTGTGTTTATTTACATGGCAAAACGATGTCTACCATAATTTTATGTGGGATAACTGTGATCGCGCCACTGATAGT
This sequence comes from Ridgeia piscesae, assembly GCA_025642075.2. Taxonomy (NCBI): domain Eukaryota; kingdom Metazoa; phylum Annelida; class Polychaeta; order Sabellida; family Siboglinidae; genus Ridgeia; species Ridgeia piscesae. Next base: position 36,360 of record JAODUO010001006.1, read on the forward strand.
TTAGTACAGCTACACAGAGGAGAGTGTAATGTTCACCAACTCCAATTTAGTTCTGCATTTACTTCTGGCGGCCGGAAGTAGATTTTACGAAGCGTATTTAGCCGGACGTGTTTACGAAAACTTCCATATTTGTGTCAGATAAAAAGAAAAATCGCGTAATTTATTAAACCATCATGTTATCCGCTTTAGGAAGTTATTAATTAGGTTCGGCGGCATAACGAAACCGAACCGGATTGGGTTAATGTGGTAATTTTCATTTTATGGGGAATTGTCTACGACTATCTAAACGTCTGTTCAGAATGTTGCTCAACATGCCATATTCCGCCAGTTTATTACCCAACCTTGCAAAATCCAACGTATACACGTACAAGCGGTTGTGTACCAAAATAATTGGCCATGAAACTTACCTTTGGCTTTATTACTTTATATCAGCATCATTAAAAATCACACAACTTGTCAAAGTTGCATCACAACAATGACATGTTCACCTCGTTTTGGAATATTAGACTGTCTGTAGTATTACGTCATTTGCCCGGGAAACCTTTATCGATGTCCGCCCTAATTGCAACAACATAGATATAGTAGGACACAACCATGATACTATACCTGGTGGTACCGGTAGAGGTTTAAATAACTTTGCCGTATGCAATAGGAAATCGCTACTCCTTCGGTTACTGTTAATGCCGTACTATTGTTATATCATCAAGACTGATCGGTCAAAGTATATTCCTAATATACAGACGCAGACATGTTTAACTTTCGCCGGTGTAGACAGCAAAGCCTCTAGTGGGGACACACATCATGTCTTTCCCATTTTAACAAACAAATTATAAAACAATTCTGGAATATACAAGTCAAATATACCTAATACACAAGCCGTCAGTTTTGTTGTTAGACGTCCTGCATCATCCGAAACGTGAGACAGTCAACGCTCTCCAGTTAGATCGGTCAGGAGTTAGCACCTTCATTAAATATACCTCATGTTTTACTCTTTGGAAATCTCGCTGGATGGCATATCTTCCTTTCTTCTTAACCGCATAGTCACTGGCCAATTTAATCATTCGCTGTCTTGGATGTCATACCCGGCATTTCGTCCTGTCGTTCGTCCTGTCTAGACCCACTACTCGAAATCTGCAGTTAGCAGCGGTAGTCTAGTGTCATGCCTTTGATCGCTCCATCTTTTTCGTGGTCTTCTAATTATCCGTGTTCATTTGAACTCCTCTTTATAGGCTGCTTTACTTAGAGGCTTTCGCAGGGTAAACGACAGTCGTGTCCAAATGATCCGAGTCATCCTAGTCTGGTAAACTCTGATATAGATTCAGAGGTAAACGTTGCACCTTTCTGAACTGCCAAGTTCGCAGTCTCTCTGCCCTTGTGATATATCTAATATATCGCAGGAAACGAATCTCGAAAACGTGAAGAACCTGTATCTCCTTGGATTGTAATGTATACATTTCCGAACCATAGCCCCTTTATGTACAACATTGGCTCTAGACAATCTGATTTTAATTCTTATTGAAACGCCTCGCGTTATATTTGAATCTACTGAAACCGGCTAAGGCTATTTTTACCAACGTCTCTCTCATGCTCTCTGTGTGTGTGTGTGTGTGTGTGTGTGTGTGTGTGTGTGTGTGTGTGTGTGTGTGTGTGTGTGTGTGTGTGTGTGTGTGTGTGTATATATATATATATATATATATATATATATATATAATATGACATACCTTTGCACCTTTTAACACACACACACGTACGCTTCCAATATATTATGCATTAAAAAAGAAATGATTTATATATAAATTCTGACAATTTCTCATTTGAAACAATATTTATAGACATCAATACTATTTTTGTTATTATTCGAAATATCTTCAAACCTTCTGAAGCAAACATAAACACTTTTAATGTACACATTAATGACCTACTAAGAACTATCTCGAATGAAAGAAAGTAGTGCATACTGATGGCCGATTTCAATATAGATCTATTAACACATGACACCAATAATGTAACTGGACTTTATTCACAATAATGTTTGCAAATATATTCTGTCCAACAATTAACAAACCAACCAGAATCACACAACAATAACCAACTATCATAAACAATAACATATTAACTAACATTCACGAATATCCCATTAAGTCTGGCATTCTGTATAATGATGTATCGGATCACTTTAGAAGTCGTAATATAAATTGGATGAGGCTATTCTTTAAAAACGATTATGCATAGCACATCCAAATAATTAATTAATATCATAATGCGGGTCATCACAGTAACCCACACCAAGAGCAGTTTCCATTTATGTTCTATTCTTTAGCCGCGGTCGGCTAAATTTTAAAGTTGGGGGACATGTAACCCTGGTGGATACGATACTTATAGTCACCAGAGGGCACTGAGGTATAATGCCACGCTCAGCTGGTCAAGCTGGACAACTGCTGAGGCGCAGTTTGCCCTGGGCCAGCGACCGGTCAACACTAGAATCGGGACCCAGTAATTGTAACCCATTATCACCAGCGGCCGGAGAAACGGGTTTGCCTGCAATTGGTGCCGAGTCCACCAAGGGGTGCGTAGTTGAAAAATTATAGGAGCGGGCCGCCCTCTGGGAGCTGTATACATACTCAATAAACGGGTTGAATGTACAAAGACCTGTCGTTCGACTTGCTCACATACGATTACGGAGTTAAGAAAATACCATGACGGAATTGAGCGAGTACGGTGATGGAGTTAAGCGAGTACGGTGATGGAGTCAGGCGAGTACAGTGATGGAGTTGAGCGACTACGGTGACATTCTTGAGTATTGATACTAGTCACACATACACCATATATGTATTTATGTAAGTATATCTTTATGCATGGATGCACATATGTATGTTCATATCTATGACTGTACGTGTGTATGTAAGTTACATTTTTATTAATATATTCCCTGCATCCATGTTCTTTAAATCGTATTTGAACGGAATAAATACTGTTCATTAATTCATTCAAGTATAATATATATATATATATATTTTGTAGCATATATATATATATATATATATATATATATATATATATATATATATATATATATAAGTACAAATACATGCATACGTTTACATATGCATACACAACATACATACTTACCTACATACATGTATGATACATACATACATACATACATACACGCTTACATAGGTACATATATAGGTATATGCTCGACCGCCACGTCTTCTTGAGCTGTCGTTGTCCAGAAACTAAACTGGAACGTAATACCTGTTCCAGTAACCTAGGGGATCGTCACTGATACGAGTAAATACAGCCAGTGTGTTTTCTATGTAATCATGTATCAATAAGTTTACCTTGACAAGCTAGTGAATCAATAATAAGACCTATCATACTTGCGGATCTGAAACTTATAGAAATAAGGACTGATTTGATGTTCTGCTAAACACTAATTTTCGGAGCATGATAACATCACAGAATAATTTGTTAGTATTGCAATGGTAAGGCTACATACTGTAAAATAAATTACCATAATACAATTGCATAAAGTACAAGTTTCACTTTATTAAAACACATAAAATAGCTAAAGTTAAATCAATTCATAAACACATCATGCGGAATATGAAACATGTTTAATATTTTGAAATAAGACGTACACTGAAACATGCAACAAACGTCACTCAACAAACAAAGATGTCGAAATCGCTAGGTAAGAGAAGATCACGCATTGGACACTTCTGGCAGAAAGATACTATAAGCGAACGAAAGTGGCTGGGACACAACGAGAGAGCAATCGGAAAAAAACTGCATAAAATCGACATATATGACATGAGGACCACGGTGTGTGAACTATGCTACCTGCGAATAAACAGTAAGTCAATATGAAAGCTGCACTATGACTGACGTAGTCCAACCACCGCAGAATAAATAATACCACTGCTAAATGCACAGGTCCGGTGGAATATTGTCCTGCTACCACGGACAGGATCTGTATAGTAACTCATGCCTGCAAACCCTGACATTATGAGGTCGATGAAGGTAAACACAAACGATGAATCGTTCAGAAACTTAAACACGTGTTGCTACAGAAATGTCCATTTCTTGTTGCTGGCATTTCGTTTAGCACGGTTGGATATAGTAATGTATTGCGTCTGCGTCGTCAACCAAATTAGTTTTATTATACACATTTGGGTGAATGACATAACAGTTGTCATTGACGTAGTCAATAGCTGCACACATGGAAAGCATGATCAGACATTCGTCTTTGCACTCAATAAGGTTGTCAACGTACTTCAACAACTCCCCGTTTCGATAATGGCGTTTGCTTTCTACCTCAATTAATTTACTGAGGCAATCTACAAAGAAACGTCAAAATTAGCAGTAGCTAAAACAACAGCAGTTGTACTAGTAACATTAAGAGTACTCGTAGTACAAATTGAAATAACAATGATAACTAGTCTTTAGTTTAAGTGATCAATACAATGGCCTAAGCCATCCAATAATTACAAATAAAATATACCCTGGGGCCAAGTGAGTTGAACAGACATGGACTGCTGTAAGTGTAACAAGAGTTGCCATCAAAATCAAATATATTACATATAACATAATATTATATATATATATATATATATTTATTTATATATATATATATATATATATATATATATATATATATAAGAAAGGTATAGTTTTTTTGTACATTATCATTTTTTTTAAACAAACTGATATATATATATATATATTATATATATATATATATATATATACCTCCTACTCTCTCTCTCTTCTCTCTCTCTCTCTCTCTCTCTCTCTCTCTCCTCTCTCTCTCTCTCTCTCTCTCTCTCTCTCTCTCTCTCTCTCTCTCTCTCTCTCTCTCTCTCTCTCTCTCTCTCTCTCTCTCTCTCTCTCTCTCTCTCTCTCTCTCTCTCTCTCTCTCCTCTCCCCCCTCCCTCCTCTCTCTCTCATTATATATATATATATATAAAGTTTGTTTAAACATAGCGCTAATTCTATAAAAGAAACCTTTTTTTCTACTGTTTTCGTTCACATGTTAATATTTGCACATCCAAAACTGCAAACGGGTCTAAATATATTTCCATATAACTCGTCCCAATTCTCGTCATTGTTCCCGGTGGAATGCGCGCCCAAATAAGCTCCATCTTGTTGTTACGACGGTTGTGTTTACTGGCCACCACCGGACCGCTGGCACAGTCGGCGTAGATGACGACGGTGGTACGTATGCAGACGATGTAGTTTTGCGTTTTTGAGTCTCCAAATACATATTATGTTGTACGTTAACACGGTACGACAAAAGCTGCGTATAGTCGTAGCCGCAGCTGAAGCAGTACCTGTGAACTCCTGACCCACAGTGTCCACAACTTGCGGAAGACGACGTTAGCCAGCTGTTTTCGGCAAGCGACGCCTGCTTCACCGAGGAACGTCCCAAGCCCGCGTGTCAAGCGCCACTCTTCCTGCGTGTCGGATGATGATTGTTCGTTCTGTGTTCGACGCTTTGATCGCTACTGACCACTCGGCCAAGCAAGCTGGCGCGATACGCTTGATTTCGTCAAGGAACGAGTCGGAAGAACTGATGATATCCGTGTTGTCTGCGTACTCGACATTAAGGGGTAGGGTGGCGTCGGTTGGTGGACGTGCGGGAGAAGCGATCAGAGGGTGCCGCTTCGAGGATTACGGTAAATAATACCGGGCTGAGGTTGTCGCCTTCCGGGGTGCCGATGGTTGTCGTGAATGAATGACACTCGCCAGTTGGTAGGCGCGGCTATAGCGAAGTGGCAGCGAGTAGTACACAAATCATTCGCCGAGAAAGTTTGTAGGATGTCTAGCAGTTTGTCACGACGTATGATATCGAAAGCGCGACCCAGGTCGAAGCCGAGAAACTCAGCATATACACGCTTTGGCACATTACCAGCATTATCCGAAGACAACGTCAGCAGTGCTGTGTCCACGTCGGAATCCTGATTGTGACGGCGATAGGTACTCACCTTTCGGCGCGGTCCTCGATAACACAATAAGTTTTACCGGCTTCTATTGTATAGTAGCTTAGCCTAGGTCAAACAATTCATGGTCTCCCCATGCGCGCGCAATTGAAAGGTTGGGCCGGTATATCATCGTGCCCGCTGGAACGGCCGCTGTTCAGTCAGCCGATCGCTCGCTTAACCTCTTCGGTAGTGATGGGGTCTGGCAGTCGCGATGATTTTCAAGTATATGTATATGTATATATATATATATATATATATATATATATATATATATATATATATATATATATATATATTATATATATATATATATATATATATATATATATATATATATTATAATAAAAAAAATACATATATATTGTATATAATATATATATCATATATAAATACATATACTTTGATAATATATAGTATTATATATTACAATATTTTACAGCATTCCAAGCCTATTTTCGGCAAAAATTGTGCATGTTGCTCCCTGAGTAATAATTAAACCAGCTAATATGACCTCAGCAATTGGTATTTAGGTAAGCAGTTCTCGTGTAAGCTTTGCACGGACGTCTGACCTGGATAACCTTAACACACATACTGATAAACATTAAAACCATTGCCCTTTAAACGCGCTCGTGTGTGTGTGTGTGCGTGCGTGCGTGCGTGCGTGCGTGCGTGCGTGTGTTCGTGCATGTGAATGCCGAGAAAGATGTTAGCCTTTTCTCGCATACATCGGGATCGAATTCACCCTTTCATTTAGCATGTATGCACTGTTGTTTTAACCAGACAGACTACAACTTAACGGTAGTCAGCCTGGCTAAGACTGCTGCTATTTTGCCGACGTGTCACAGTACGCATTTTCAACATCTGTGTTATACCCACTTTCGCATTTATCGCCGTCAAAGCCTGGTAAGCAGTGACACTCAGTGGCGGCGATATAATGACGAGTATCGTTGTACATTGGAACCACAATGCACGATCCTCCATTCAAGCATGGATTGGGACTGCACATGTCTTGGTTAACTAAACAAGAAAAAGAAGCAGATGAGCAAATATGTGTTCATCATAACTCGGCATCATATGGGTAATGCATACTTAAACATATATAATTACTAATTAATATATGATGACAATGTTGTTAACAACTGAGATATTTGAATACGATTATAATACACGCTACACAATGGCTGGGTGACGTTTTGACATTGTACCAGTTGCTTTACGTGTTTCGACATTTCCATTGTCTCATTTGCTGACATGTTTGTCAATATAATTTTATTAAGAAAACTTCATGTACGTTTCTGCAGTGCTATATAACACATGACAGCTGTCAACTAGTACATAGTTTGTAGTAGTTGGAGGCAACTGTTGAAAACCATATATACTTATGACAATCATTATCATAATTGGGCACCCGTAGTGGTTCTGCGAAGTCCTCTGAATGCTGCTACTGTTCTGGGCTTTCCTCAACAAGATTATGCCTTCCAGTACTCGCCTAGTTCGTCTCTTTATCGTCTCTCCGGTATTAGGAATGTTATGGTCATATATAAACTAACAAATAGCATTTCAAGAACATATCAATGACATATATATATATATATATATATATATATATATATATATATATCGGAACCCACGTGACAAAAATGTGGTATTCGAAATACATTATACCACAAAAAACGTTTGTGAATGTGTTATTTTAAGTGATACAATTACTGTCGACATTTCGTAACATAGTATTATATTATAATTATTATACTTCAACAACAATGAAGAAGAAAGGATAATACCGAATAACTGTTTTGTCTATATATTTAAGCGGTGGCTATTACATGTGTACTACAGTTATTAGGCCATAAAACACTTTCTTAAGCAAGATACAAATGAATCATGCCTTGGTTACATTAATTAGTCACGAACGGTCTGATTGGTTTTAGGACTACATGTACATAGTTATAAAGTTGTAATGGTTTTGAAAATGATCACATTTTGGAACAGTTTGATGATTTGGACAAGCACACATCTACAGTTGAAAAGCAATACGTAATAGGAACAAAAATAAAGGTTTATGTTAAAAAAATTATTGTTTGCAGTTGATACAATGTCAAAAAAACTCACTCCGTTTCAATTGTACAGCGTTTATAATAAGTGAACTCGCATATTTATGCTGCGGTCATGCTTCTGAAACTGGACAATTCGTTTGCTGCAAACAAATATATTGTATTTTCTGGATTGGCTGTTATGAAAGTTTTATAAATACTCATTATTAAGAAGGACAATATACCTTACTTCGGAAATGTACACACCAATATTATACATACATTTATATCAAAGTACAACTAAGTTTGAATTCACACAGGGTTTGCATAAAATACGTACATTGACAACGATCGCCGGCTCTTTCATCGGCGCAGTAACAATCGTAACTCGTGCCGTGGGGTATACACGTTCCGGAATGTTCACAAGGAGAATTTCGGCAAGGTTCTTGCAGCATGAAACAAATACAAATATCATGACTTCAGATGTAAGAACGAGGGATAAAATCGCAATAATTGTAATAGCGCATGACTACGCAAAGTGCGCAATCTCCGCGTAGCGATCCCAGAAATATAACGACTGGTGATGCGTGGTGTGTTCGAGCTTGCGTTAATGTGTGAAGTATATATATGCGTGCGTTCGTGTGTACCAGTACAGTCGTAGCAATCAGGCGATTTATATCGGCACTGCCTTGTTGTTGAGTCGAAGCCCCAATATTGTTTGTCGGGACATGATTTTAGTTCCGTCTTTTCTCCAATACATATTGCGTATTTCTGACATTCTGTACATAAAGGGTACCACCCGTCCGGCATGTTACGGCAGTTCAACACGCAGTCTGGCCTGTCAAAGGTTTGACACATGAGAAGTCCATCTGAAACACACCAGAACATTCTGCGGTAGAATTAAGTTAATTCGAAATGTCACAAATAATAATAATGCCCATACCTGGTAGCACCTTTCCGACGAACGCCTAAAAAGTACTCAATAATTACTTTTGTTTTAGTGATGTGTTATCCAGTTTTCTTACGCGCATGGAAATTTAGGTGATTGGCTATCCCATGCACAAAAGGCACAATTGATGTTTCTTCTTAATGTAAGCAAAACCTAAATGTGAGCGACATAGCACCTTTAGTTGCTTGAAGTGTGTCGTTGTGAAATTTGGGAATTTTATTTGCAATGTTTTTGTAAATATTCGGAGTAGTTGTGGTGGAATATTAAACAATAATTTAATAAGTTAAATTTCCAATTTCTTAGATCAAAAACGTTGGATGCGACACTAGCATGTAATTAATTATTAAAAGAAATTGCATCAGGTTTCCACGTTGATGTCTCTGTCACCAAGAGAAACCATAACCAAAACAATTATGTCACCCTTTTTGTATGGTAAAATACCTTTTCATTCATAGGTGTGTTGAACATATGGAGCAACCAAACAGCACACGAATATATATTGCGATGCCTATAATGTGCATAAGATTGAGTATAGCAGTGTAAAAATAATGTTGTATATTATTGCAATTAGTTGTATTATTAATTGTAAATATAAAATTTTCACGTAGTTGTTTAATATTACATGTTAGCGAAATAATCAGTGTCCTAGTGTGAAACTCCATAACCTTTAATTTCTTTCACTTATATGTAATTTGATCGTATTATACATATTCAGTGTCTTAGTGCGAGTCTCCATAACCTTTCATTTCTTTCACTTATAACAATTATGTAATTTGACCGTATTATACATTGCATTGGTCAATATAAATGAGTTGAGTCCGAGTCTCTTTCGCAAGAGCTCCGGAGAGGTTTTCGAAAGTAAGTATGAAAATTAATATTTTGTGATTGTATTGATACACATGTTAATGTGTACCTTTGCATTAATGAAGTCATCATTAATAAAATCATCCACAAACCACTTACAAAAGTAAGTGGTTTGTGGAAAACTTATATGCACATATAAGTTTCATTACATTTACATACATGCATGCATGCATACATGTATGCATGCGTGCCTGTATGCATGTATATATGTATGCACGTGTGTATGTAAACGTAATGAAGCTTAAAAGTAAATGGTTTGTGGAAAAAGTATATGCATATCATAAAATAAATGATACTTTTACATAAGAATATTAATCATCATTAGCACCTTCTACGAGTGTTTTCTTGTTAGGTGAATGACACATTGATAACGGGACCAAGATATATTTGTAAGGCTTGCCATTTTGCTAGTTAGCTACAATATGTGAGACAGCTGTTCGGATAGGTTTTAAGATAAGGTATATGATGTTAGAAAAGTCTGTAATTGTTGAGTGTACACTAGGTGCATGATTTCGCAATAGTTCGCCCATTTAGGCCACCGCATATATTCATTCTAGTGGTATAAGCCTCCATCATCGCAAGCCAGGGATCATTGCAAACCGCTGACATCTCCGCAAACCATGGACTATACAATTATAACAATTGTCTTTGGCAATCGTTGCTGCGTCAGGAACCGCGCTAATACCTGCCTCAATTTAAGACGGATACAGGAATGGTGGAAATCCAAATATAATGACAATCAACGTTAGGCTGATATCACTTAAATTTGTGTCACATGACCGGAGGTCGATTTCATTCTCTGCCGTTAAAAGCCAGGGTTAATGGAGGCTGGTAATGATGTAATCAGCCGCAGCTATCCCTGGAGCGCGAGGATGGAAGCCTCCAGTATTATAGTCCTCCAGATACAATTTTGTATGATCATTTGCATCTCCAGACAAACGCAAGCATGTCACACACGCAAGTCAAGTTATGCAATGGAATATATATTCTTTGTAATTAATTCCGAAAGGTTCACAAAACACCGTGTAGAGCACGTCGTAATTTACTTTGACACAGCTCTCCTTTGTGGTGGCTGTCACATGCGCAGTGTGCTTCCCACGTCCGATTGCCTTTGTATTGGTGACCTGTCGCCACGCACTTGCTGCTTTTACTGCATCTTATCGCACGGCAAGGATCGAAAACTGAAACCAGATTCATAGATGTTTCATAGTCATCATGTGGATCACGTTAATTTCATACGCATATATAACTGCTTTTTTTGGGTTAAAATCTTTGACGTTCTGCACGTCTCTCATGCTGCGCTGTTCACAATGGTGGCGAATAAACACAGGCTTTACAGTCACGTGCTAAGGCTGATATGGGTCAGCTGTTCACAAAAATACGCAAGCATACTGTGTAGTAGACTGGTTGTTCCGGAAAATGAAACCCAGCTAAAAAAAAAAGTTGGCACTTTTGTCGAATATGGACCCACCTCGATTACGCTTTTACAACTGTAACTTTGACTAAACTATAGTGCGTTAGTTCCCAAGTGTTCCGAACATATTGCGTTTTGGTACACACTTAGGCTCACGGAGCGACCTCGTTTACATCAACATACATAACTACACGGCTATAGCGAACGGCCGCAGCGACGTAGGGTATGGCAAGTCTGGTCTATGGGAATTTTGTTTAGCGTAACGTCAGATATGCCTAAAGCAATGACGTATAACATTTAGGAAAACATCTACCATTTCAAAGGCAAAACCTGTCCTAAATGGACACAACTGTCCATCATTTCGGTAATGATTGTTACAGCATAAGTAGCATTGGTACTTCATAAGTGTACAGTACCATAACATAATGACCATCGTTTGTCACATTCCGGGAGGCTTGATGATGCACTGACAGTCGCGTAGATTCATGGATATTGCGTGTATGTGTATATTTGTGTGTGTGTGTGTGTGTGTGTGTGTGTGTGTGTGTGTGTGTGTGTGTGTGTGTGTGTGTGTGTGTGTAGTGTATGTATGTATGTATATACACATGTATGTATAATGCTAGTGAGCAGATGTGTATCAATGTATACAATTTATTGAATAACCCTTACGTATTATAAGAAAACTAAGATAACACATTAAACCTACCAATAGCAGCTGGCACTTACCCTCACACTTCAGACCATATAAATTCTTATGACATAAGCACTTGAAGCCGTTCTCCGTTGCTACGCACGTGCCGTCATATAGACACGGGTTTTCCTTACAAGGGGAAAACACTGGATAGAAAGAAACACGCAAGCATACCATAAGCAGGGTTTCTCACGATACGATTCCTCGACGTATCGAATTGTGTATAACAAGATGCCTCAAAACATTCAAGAACCGTTAAATATAATATTATGATGAGAACTGTATATACTTTTTCTAATTTCCCATTGGTTTACGATTATAATTGCAGACGCTAGACGGAGAGTCGATTGTTCGCATCGGCATGCGTGCTTTATGCAGTTGTTCCGAATAACTAGTTATGTTACACAATTAATGTATCCAGGTTGCTTAGCAAACTCCTTCAAACAATCAACACAATGGCTGCTTGAAAACGAGTTTTCGTCGTTTATTTCGTTGAAATTACATTTATAGAAGATTATCGTTATGACTATGACATAAGCAAAAGTTGCTAAAATGTCAAATATATGAAGTAATGTTTGCTTGAGGAGTTGTCGTGTTGCAGCTTTAATGCTAGAAACCACGCTCAACTTTGCGGAAAACTGTAACAATTTACGTCATAATAAACCAAGATAACGCGACTGGAACCGATTGCTGATTATATACTCATTACCTCCTAGCAGACAGCATTGCGAGGGTGCAACTAACGACAAGTATGAATGTATATATATATATATATATATATATATATATATATATATGTATATATATATATATATATATATATAGTGTTCTGCGCCTGTGTTAATATATCGACACCTGGAGAATAGACATTTTTGCTAGTGTCTTGATCTATTTTATATGTATTAGGTTCTGCAAACACAATTAATACAATGATTTGGATGTACGAGTGTGACACATAAATTTAGTACATACATTCTAACGTTCTACATACCTTCACATTTATCTCCAATGTAGTTTTGTTCACAAAAGCAAATATAGTTGCCCTTAAGCATATAGCAACTACCTCCATGTTTACATGGATTGTCGTTGCACTTGTCATAAAATTCTACAACAGGAATACTAAACAGTAATCAGATATGGCATCCACACGTCCAACACACTAGTTACACTTTCATATGCATATTCACAACAATATGCATATTTAAAAGTAACTTTGCTTATTCCGCAACATTACGTATTGTAACTGCGAATAGATTAAAACAAAACCAAAAAGAACCAATATAATCAAACAGAATCAAATAGATTTCAATATCATCAAATAAAATAAAACATAATAAAACCACTAAAAAGTTTAAAATAAACAAAACGAAATCACGCCAGATACATGTCGGAACGGTTATCTATGGCATCAGCATGAACTGAAATACATCAGAATTACACAATTTATATATTGGTATTCATAGTGTGTCTTCGGAGAAAAACCAACAGTTGCTTACCGTGATAAACCACGTAAGAAGATTAGTATGCCAGCAGCAAATATGTACGTGTATGCTTTATTTGAAATCGTTTTCAAAGGACCCCACTATTTCAAAAACACACGGGTCGGTATAGGTTTGGCACGCATGAGAGACATGTTTAGCCCATTGCTTAATATAGTTGACGATATGATTTCACAAGTGAGAATATGGTATATTTTCGCTGTATCAACTGTGACACATGCCCTAATGGTAAATATCTATTGTATGTGATTATACTAATCAACGTATTAGAACGTACAATTTGGCATAGTATAACTACATATTGAAACACACATGACTATATAAGCGAAATAGATGATTGTATACCACGTAACCAAAGACAGGTTGGAAGTGGCTAGTGAGATCCAACTGTTTTCTTTTCACTGCTAGTATTTGAAATAATCTTCAATGGAGTCCAAAGCTTGCAAACCCATTGGTTTGTACAGTAGGGATGCACAAGGGACATAGTTGGCCATGGGCATGGGTCAAAGCAAATCGTTAGCTTACGTTAATGAAGTGAACATGACGTTATGATATAAATGTCTGCATGTAACTGCATTCAAAAATGTGAGAAATTGTCGAGAACGACATGGAACGATATGATTGAAACGCCAACATCTCATATTCAAGACATTATTCAGCGATACAACATACATACATCTGGTTTGTCAAGAAAATATGAAATGATCTAACTAAATAAATATATGATATTATATCGTACAATGTATACGGGTTTCCAACAAACATAGACCTAGTAAAACGAGATATGACACAAGTTAAATAACGGAATTGCTCTGTTTCGAAGTACCGAACGCTAATGTTGTACCTTCGCACTGAGCACCATGATTGGCATCCGGACATTTGCATGAAAAAATGCTTCCTTGCTTTCTACATGTTCCGCCATTAGTACACGGGTGACTTAAACATGCGTCGATCTCTGTAATAGAAAATCCAAGCAACACTCTTTGTCTTTCCTTATCTCACTTCTCTCCCTCCCTATATGTTTATCCTTCAATCGGCCAGTTTGTATGTATGTCGCTATCTGTCTCTGTCTGTTTGTCTGTATATTGCTCTTACGCCCCCCAATTTGACTGTCATATGTATTTGATAGCGAACCTAGTTTCTCCTGTGAACTAGTTTTATTTGGACTGCTATTGGATCCTACAACAAATTCAGCTTAGACGCCCAAACGGCAACTAAGGGGAAGTCTGGTATTTTCCATAAATCCAAGATGGCGAATGGTCATATATTTACATTTCTTAAAGAACCTCTTGCTCTAGAAGTATGTATGGCATCCCTTTAAGGGTGTTTAGGTACGTATAATCCATTTCTCGTGTTACCTTTTAGTTCAATGTTATATTCAGATAAGATCAGGTGATAGTCGAAGTTGATATATCGGTGGGCTATAAATGGAATCTTCCACTAAATTATATTTTAATTTATTCATGAACATGACTTGATAATCTTACACAACATTTGACACATTTGTTCATAAAAAAACGACACTCACAACTGAAATTGTATGAAACATGTAATCACCGTAACAATTTTAATGTGACCACATTTATTTTGTATAATAGTGATAATACGTTAATATTGTTATGCTAAGCTACGATGTCACAATAAAAGAAGATATGGTGTTCAGCACTATTGGTTCGTTGTTCGAAAACAAGTAGACCTACATTCCCCACACGCATGCAACCCTGCAACACCTATCCATCCATCCGTCCGTCCGTCCTCCTACCCACCCATATATATATATATATATATATATATAGAGAGAGAGAGAGAGTGAGAGAGAGAGAGACAGACAGACAGACAGACAGACAGACAGACAGACAGACAGACAGGAGGGGGAGAAGGGAGGGAGAGGAGGAGGAAGGAGGGGGGGAGGGAGGGAGGGAGGAGGAGAGGAGAGAGAGAGAGAGAGAGAGAGAGAGAGAGAGAGAGAGAGAGAGAGAGAGAGAGAGAGAGAGAGAGAGAGAGAGAGAGAGAGAGAGAGAGAGAGAGAGAGAGAGAGAGAGAGAGAAACACACACACAGATAGAGAGATACAGAGTGAAATAGAGAGACAGAGATAGAGAGAAAAGGGAGAAACAGGGAGAGAGAAACAGATAGTGACAGAGAGCGAGAGAGGGAGAATTACATGGATGCATCGCATTTTGATAACAAATGTAATTTGGTGTGTGATTTTGCATAACAAAATGCAAAACAAGATTGCTCTTTTATTACCAGTCTCTTTGATGTTATGTTATTAAGATATCTGAGTGTACCGTCTAAGGGTGAAACATAAAAGTGCGTTTTGACTTTGAAATACATAAATAAATCAAAGATGGCCACTGGTCATATCTTTAAAAAATACTTTAGAACCACTTGTTTTAGAATTATGTGTAAAACGTCTTTTTAGGGGTATTTGGGTACCCATAATCCATTTCTGATGTTAAATTTCCAGTTCAAAATCAAAATCAGATGCTGAAGGTCAAGTATAGGTCAAAGTTGACCTCTCGGTGGACAACAAATGGAAACGTGCATGACATTATATGTTTGTTTATTCATGAATATAAATGGATAATCTTACAATATTTAACACATTTGTTCATGAGAAAGAGTGTTGAGTCATAATTGAAATACTTTAAAATACATACCCACACGTTACACATAGTGCATAGTACAAGTATCGTTATTACATTGACATTCAGATTTTTAGTGAATGATATTTATTGCACATCGTGATGAACATTTGAAATTTCTGGGCAGAAAATTTGTAATACGGGAAACATACACATACTGGTTATACTTTTTATCACGAACAGCAAGCACAATGTCTACGTTCAATGTAGGAAAGATCTCGCGAAGATGGAGAGTTTTGGTAACGTGTTTATTTGTCCTACTGATATGTTGGGTGCATCGTGAGGAGATGGAGTGCAATGTGCAGATGGAGCGGTGGGATATGACAATATTAAGTCACAGTGTCTGCAGTAGCATGACATGCACGCCCTCAGGAATTGCAACATGACCTCATATCCATACGCCAAAGCCAACATCAATGCGCTAAACACCCTGCTAACTAGATTCCCCAGGAAAATGCACTGGGGGAAGTGGGCGCGAAGCAGGCGGATCCGACGGAGACGGCAACTATCTGTTTTCATCGCACTGCATGGTCAGCCACCGGGGACATCCATGGAGTCTGCCCGCTTCACATTCATCATCAAGAAGAAGAAAAGTCCCGAAGTCAACATCAACCAACCTGTACCTGCACATGCTGCTGGCCAGTCTGTAGGTCTTGCTGTAGAAAGCATACCAGCAAGTCCCACTTGACGAGTTAGCCGATATCACTCAGTTCGTCTAGGAGATCTGGGATGGCGTCCCAGGTCCTGTTATTGGTTACGCTGACCTATGTCCACCATATAAATGTATGTGATGTGATTAAATTTGGGTGTAGAGAGAAAGGCAAGAAATGCAGCATTGAAGTATGTGGCTGCGACATGAATATCTTTTGTGCATGTCACACAGCAACTGTTCTGACGAAGACGGCTGCTGCAATTCATACACCAACGCAGAAGAGGCTTACTCTGAAGATGAGGAGGGTATCGAGATGGTGAATGAAGAGGATGATTTGTGGGATGAGAGGTTGAAGATGTAGACGAACGGTGTGGAGTGCATAAGGATGTCGAGCATGGTTTTGTTGTTCCTTATTACTTGGATGATGAGTGGGAATAGGTAACTCATTATTATTAAAATCATTACGCGTTATCTGCACTTATTAAGATGTCGTATACATTATGCTTATAACTTATTTTTTAACTATCGTTTATCTGTTTATCATATATAGCATTTCTTGAAACATACCTACAATGACTTTCACCTAAAATTACTTAATGCAAGAACTTCCCTCATTGAGAAATCTGAAAGCCAATAATTTTAGTAATGATATTTGCACTTTGCACTACCTGTAACTTTTGTGACGAGTTTGAAATAATTTAAATTATGATTGAATAAACAAATATGTCAAATATTGTAAGATTATCCATTTATATTCACGAATAAACTAACATATAATTTCATAGAAGTTTCTATTTATTGTCAACTCTGACCATTTCCTGATCTTCAGCATCTGATCTTGACCTTGAACTGTAAATTTAACATCATAAATGGATTATGCACACCCAAATACCCCTAAAAAGTATTACACATCATTCTAAGACAAGTGGTTTTAATTATTTAAAGATATGACTAGGTAGCCATCTTGGATTTATGCAAATTACCAGATTTGCTCTGTGTTGCCATTTCGGCAGTCATGCTGAATTTGTTCTAGGACCTGATGACTCCAAATAAACCAAAACGCAAATGGACAAGTTCTTAAATGTGTCACTATGCGATACACTTTGGGTGCTTTGAGAGGTATTTTTCCCTCATTGGATTTCTCTGAAATTTTAACATAGTTGTTTTCTCTACCAACCTCATCTCTTTAGCACGTGTGCGTTGTTAATATCAAAAAACATATTCTCACATGTAAAATTTGGCCACTCTCTTATGTATATATATATATATATATATATATATATATATATATATATATATATAAAAAAAAATTTTTTATAAGCGTAATATATATATATATATATATATAAGACAAGAATTGTTCAATGAAATTCAGATGTAACTAGCATGTGCACCTTTCTCGTGGGTTGCTTATTGGTTTGTGTTTTGTATTCATCGACATACTCACCATCGCAATGCTCTCCCTGGTAAATACCACTGCATTTGCACTTATAATCTCCTTCAATTAGTGCAATGCATCTACCGTTGTGCTGGCATGGACTGGACTTGCATGCGCTGTTTTCTACAGCAGCTATAATTCGGAAACGTTGTGTAATTTATTTGGCACAGTAAATACTATGTTATATGTAAACAACTGTTTTTCTGGCACCGTTTTCTTACCAGTTAACTATATAGAAACATCTCAATAGTGTTCCTGCAAAATGATGTATATATATATATATATATATATATATATATATAATATTACTTCTAAATGCTTTACTAGTCCTCTTCATTTTGAAATAGAATACACGACCACCGAAAACAAACAGTGCTCTTATGATACAATATTTCTAGCACATAAAGAAAACAAATAATAATTCATGTCGTTATGTTTATGGTAATATATCGTAAGGTTACAATTCACACATAACATTCACTATTCACGGAAGCAGAGGTGACGCTCGTAAGGATCACCGGCCTTCGTATGCTTACATATATAGCGGTCTGACAAAAGCGGAGCTATATACTTAATGGCTCTGGTCAAGCTTTAGTCAGCAATATACATACATACCTTCACATATAATACATTTTGTATGTAAGTACATACGTAATAATAATGATAACTAATACACGTTCATTTCTATCTGCGTAAAATACATAAATTGGAATTGATATTACCTACCGGAGCATAACCGTCCTTCAAGGTTTCCATTGCATATACATTTAAAGGGACATTTTCTTCTTGGCTTTATCTTTATATCGAAAAGCATGATATGGAGAATAAATTATATATAATTACAACACAGTGATTGTCCGACTATGTTTTTTAACGAAACATAATTAAATATTTACAATAATCAATGCATGTTTGCAATAATCAACGCCATCTTATTCAAATGCCATTCCGTGGGACAGACCGATCATAGCGCAGACCGAACAATGAAATCTTGTAAATATTCCGTTTTCCTCTGTATTTGTGAAGTTAACTTTACTTGAGATCGTATGAGTGCTAAGGTTGTTATTAAGGAAACATGTGTCCGACAACGAAACTCTATTATTAGCACATCAGGTTTGTCTTAAGTACTTAAGGCAAAAAGGCCCTACAAAACGTACAACTGTATCATCTAATACTAGCACAAATGCTTTCTGTCCGATGGTTAAATTATATCACAATATGTGTTTCTTGATATCTGTAGCAGCGCTTTTCAATCACTGACTGGAACATTTCTCTTCATGTCTAGTTTAAGGGTTATGTTAGAAATTGTGGAAGTCTTAGTGGTATTCTCCGACGACTTTATTTTTACTGGCCGTGATGAAATAAAAGTGGATACGTAAATGTTTCCCTAGATTTTAAAATGGGTGTGCGTCAATATTTCAAGGGTTAAGGCAGTAAAACACGTTTTTTATATTGCCTTCCACTGTCAATTATTGTGTGGTGAAAAAGATACATAATACATGTTATTGTTAGATATATGCATATACTATTTAGCCTATCGGGGAACATCTGTAGAGGGAGAAAGATGTGTGTGTGTGTGTGTGTGTGTGTGTGTGTGTGTGTGTGTGTGTGTGTGTGTGTGTGTGTGTGAGTGTGAGAGAGAGAGAGAGAGAGAGAGAGAGAGAGAGCGAGAGGGAGAAGGAGAGACAGAGAGCAAGAGAACCGTTTAACCGTCAGAATGCGGCAAGACGAAAGGGTGGGTGGAGAGGGCGTGGAATGAGATCGAAGCAGTCACAACTGCCACTGAACAAGACTGACTATACTCGCATGGCAAGGTTACGTAATCAAAGGCAAACGAAAACGCAGGTGATTTTGTTACAGAACACATTTTAATAACAATTTTAAATGCATGTGATACAACATTATGTTAACATCATGATCGATATGTGATGCAGGCACTGACATATAATACTCTAATGTATCACGTTTGACATTTTGCACTTTCCTTTTTTATAAAATAGATTACGTAATCAACCAATTCTGCTGAAAACAACATAGTAATTATAATATTCAACGTATTATACAACATTCCTACAACATGGAAATTTCATTTAGAATTGACCAATACGTGATGCAATGCACATATACGCATGCATGCATACACGCTCAACCACACACATTCACTCACACGCTAAAAACACGCTCACTCTCATACGCACGCTCTTACATACCATTACCCACACGCTCACACACACGTTCACACACACGCTCACACCCACGTTCACACTCTAATATACTATACACGCTCATACACATGGTTACACACACGCTCAGACTTAACACAAATTGCCTGGTATCATCATAAATTGACCACTCTGCTATCCACAAATTACAATGAATAACCAGAACATCTAATATACACACCAACCTTTTCGTAATTCCACAATGTTAATATATTTAGTTACATGAACTTGCTTTTCGCAATCATTTAAACAGGCAGTAACGGACTGGATAAGGGGTAGATAAAGAAGCTGCTATGGAGATAGTGCAGCAATAGTCAGACATCTGTGTACATTCTCAGAGATGCCGAATAGGGTGGCACTCTGCGCTGGTGTTTAATGAGCCCATTGTCTAGAAATGGCAGTAGATGTACAACGACCGTGCTCCATCATGCGCCTGGACAAATGCATCAGTATGCAACTGTTAAAATGCGTATATTTATAATAGTATAGTGACGGTGATGTCACTAGGGCAATAATCACTATCTTCCACCTGTTTTGTGGTCACCATATCATTTGTTATCAAATCTGCCATACGCCCCTATACCTCTTTACTATTGTAAAGACATTTTCTAAATGTTCCCTAATTGATTATAAGTAAATGTATATAATATATAACATTTTGCAAAGAAAGTTATGGATGGTAGGCAATTTGCTATACTGTTCGACCTACATCTTAGATACATATCAGTTTGTCTAAGTATTACAACAAGCACACACGCACACGCACGCACGCACGCACGCACGCACGCACGCACGCACGCACGCACGCACGCACGCACGCACGCACGCACCACACACACACACACACAGACACTTGCAAATCCAGAGACTTGCTTTCTGCACCTGAAAGTCCAAATCAGACAAAAAAACTAGTTTTGCAACAACAAAAAAGTAATCACATACACAAAGTCATGTTTAATTCCGGGTGCCATTATACACAATCAAATGTTATCATAGTATAAGTACTACAGTATAAATGCACATCATGCATATGTGGTATAGTGTTTCCTTTGCTAATATACACACGTAACATTTATTAAGTAATATGTCGGTTACCTTTTCTCAGATTGCTTCTCAGTTAGAATTTCCCCCAATCTAGACTGATCATTCGTAAACAGTTCTACTATTGAACTTATGCAATATTTGGTGCTGTGTGGATCATCTGACCTGATACACTCTGTATCATGCTTCCTACATTTAGACAGAATGTGTACACTGCAGACTTTCATCATCATTCCTTGCAGGGCAGATATGCAATCACATACTTTCACATCACGCTGTGAAAACATTATCCAATTATAGCCACGTTTGTTGTATTTTTGCTGTAATTAAAAACAACAAGACACGTCACTAACTTGGGTTTGTTATATAGGGTGATTTGAAACAAATATCTTACAATCTACATTACTCTATACCATTCTGTAACTAGCTGATGCATGAGAAACTTAATGTATTAAAATGTCAAGCTTGCATGTATAATGGTATCGCATAAGGGAGAATAGTAATAGTGGCAAACTGTGTTTTTATATGCAATCATTGATAGCTGGTGTAAGACAATACATATCACATACTTATTGTGCTTTTTATATGTTAAAAGTGTCATGTCACACATACATTGTTTGAACACTTTGATATTACGGTTTAACCTAATGAAAATAAAACCAAACAAATGTATGTCCTCTGAAGGAATGGCAGCATCCATGTACTATAACATGGGTTAATAACATGATTACCAAGTTATATACTTACTATTTGTGCCCTCTGCTGTTTGTTTGAACACCTGGTAAATGGTGTGCTTCTGCTAGCCGATTGATGCCCCAACATGTTGACTGTTCACTTTCGCAAGTTGATTAATGTTTTATAGCCATTTGCCATAATACATTCGCAATATGTTAGCTTGGTAGGCAGTTATTTTTAGTCTAACAATTATGTTACACCGACCAAACAATTAACAGTAACTTTCATTTATAAGAATATATACAACTTGTAGAATTGGATGTGAAATAGATACGTGCCGTGTTAAGGGATATTCTACCGGACACCAGAATGTCATAAGCAACTATAGAATGACACCATGGTGCATTGATGCATGGCTTGTTACTGTTTCCAGAAATTCTATCTACACATAGCCTCCACAAAATAGATTCCAAATAATATATAGCAGTTGTGTGTATGTCAACTTGTCAAACACTAAATACCTTTTCAGAGGTGCATAAACATGACGAGTAAAATATATTAAAATGAGTTATCGTGTATATATTACGGTGACAAATAGTTTTCGAAGATATACACCAATTACGGTAATTAATCATAACTTCTGTTCACACACAATAACGTATAATTTAATTGAGCACACATAACTTTAGCTAGCGTTTGAGATAACTTATTCTGACACAATATATGTCAAACAATTATTAATGTTATGTTTTTCCTTGTAATAATTGTGGGACAGTCCATACTGGATAATTGTTAGACTGGAAAACATTCAACATTATCCCCGTTGCAGACGGAACCATTACTTCTAATTAAATTTTATAATATGTGTGATACCATGTTCACGTGGAACCCACAGTCACAGACAACAAGAGACGGCGACGTGCCGCGTCGGGTGTTGTCAACATGATATGTTGAAAAACATGTTTCAAGCAGTAGTTTTATCCGATTTCGCTTTTAGGACACCCTTCATCATACCTTCTGCTCTTCCAAAATTACCTGTGTAGTATTCGTGAATTCTGCTCGTTCCTGTTATTGTTGTTTATCGCCGCTGAATAGAGAATTCCTCAGCGAAACCTTTACTCACCATCATCAACTTACGTTCACGTGATAACGCCTCACGCGATAACGCCGTTCCGTCCCATTAGTGGTTTTAAATAAGCATCGCAGTCTTTTTAAGCAGTGATAATGCCCGTATCACAAAAACACAAAATGGGAAATGAAAACACCATTGGGCAGTCAGTACGCTACAGTAGGTATACTGTATTCTGTATGCCATGATTTTGGAATAACAAGGAAAATCCACGAAGTGTCTAGGTCCCTTTAAAGGCTTGAACAGTGTTATAACACCGACCTCCATGTTGACATAGGCTACATTTGCATGCGTACAAATCCATAACATGAACATATATTATACACAATCAGGTCTAGAAAAAGTACATAATATATATATATATATATATATATATATATATATATATATATATTATGTACTTGCTATATATATATATATATATATATATATATATATATATATATATATATATATATATTATGTACTTGCTCTAGACCTGATTGTGTATAATATATGTTCATGTTATGGATTTGTACGCATGCAAATGTAGCCTATGTCAACATGGAGGTCGGTGTTATAACACTGTTCAAGCCTTTAAAGGGACCTAGACACTTCGTGGATTTTCCTTGTTATTCCAAAATCATGGCATACAGAATACAGTATACCTACTGTAGCGTACTGACTGCCCAATGGTGTTTTCATTTCCCATTTTGTGTTTTTGTGATACGGGCATTATCACTGCTTAAAAAGACTGCGATGCTTATTTAAAACCACTAATGGGACGGAATACAAGAGCGAGCATTGTATCGTCACTACACGTAGTAAAGCTAAATAGATTACTGGTTCTGTTAAACAACTAAGAACAGGAGTAACAATAAAAATTAGATTATATGCACAAATTAAATTATAGTATAACACTGAATTAAAATAAAGATATATATATATATATATATATATATATATATATATATATATATAACACACACATTAAATGATATTATAAAAATAAATTTATGTACCTTCGCATATTATACCAAAGTAGCCAGCTGTGCAATTGCATATGAAATCATGTCCCCTCATTGTACAAGTCCCGTCATGTGTACAAGGGTGGCTTTGGCATGCATCAATATCTACAAATGAATAACATCACGACGCTTTTATATATATATATATATATATATATATATATATATATATATATATGCGATATATACATATATAAAATATGTATGTATTATATTGCTGTATATATTACGTATATATACATATGCATAATAATTATTATATAACAAATTGTCATTCATGTCTACGAACTAATGAAATGTGGGCACGAGTTAGCGAAAATGGGTCAAAGGTTGTTTGTGTGACAGGTTCAACACACACTTACTGGAATTGATAATACCTACCGGAGCAAGATCGTCCTTTGTACTTTCCAGTACATTTGCATTTAAATCCTAGTGCAGCGTTATAACACCGACCACCATTTTGACATGGGTTAGATTTGCATGCGTACAAATCTGCAACACGCATTTAGTAAATACAATCCTGTGTAGAGAAAGCACAGATGTGTCAACTTGATATCACTTACATTGTTATTCCACTAACATCAACACCGTTTAGAGGAAGCTATTATCGGATAAGTTTTAAATATATATATATATATATATATATATATATATATATATATATATATATATATATATATAACACCTTCTCCTGAACTGTATTGATCTACCAGAGCGAGTATTGAATCGTCACTATGCGTAATGAAGCTAAGTAGATTACTCACTAAAACAAAAAAGGTTTAATAGCACAACTTCATAAAAACGGGTATTTGTTGAAATAGCCGTTTTATCAAAAGGTAATAATGAAAATCAATGATGATATGTGTAATGTGTTTATTTTATTTTTATTTGTTCCTAAAGCAATAACATATAGTAAATCATGCGAAAGCAAATCAGAAAAACATTCGTTTGGTCATGGAAGATAATGCGGAATTATTCATTGCTTTATACATTTTAAAATCTTTACAAATAACACGTTTTTTATATATGTTTTTCATAAATCAGCGGGACGAGATATTGGTGATGGCGCTTGCTAACAATGTATGCTTTAGAGTCACATATCTGTATTTCATAACGAAGTTAGCAACGAGTTTCACCAAAATAAATTAAGTTACATCGCTGCTATAATAACGAATGACCAAGATAGCAAATGTGTACAAATATTCATATTATATTCAAGTTAAATACATTTACATAAACAAATTATTTTAAAAGCACATTTTTGTACCTAGACATTTGTGACCAAAGAACCCCGGCTTGCAAGTGCATACGTAATTACTTCCTCTCCTTGTACAAGTACCGTCATGCGCACAAGGGTGGCTTAGGCATGCATTGGTATCTACAAAAGAAGAACCACACAAGTCAAATATGTACGTATATATATATATATATATATATATATATATATATAAAAATATATATATATATATATATATATATATATATATATATATATATATATATATATATGTATGTATGTATGTATGTATGTATGTATGTATGTATGTATGTATATATATATGCATATATATTATTAATGAATACAAACAAAATATCATGTGTTTTTTCCAGGGAATTTAAAAAAATAGAGATACGACAGCGCCAAATATACATCGAAGAATAACATCGCTATGGTATTATATATTCAAAGAAATACTCACAATCGCAGTTCGTTCCTTGGTAATGTTCACTGCATATGCAAGTATAGTGTCCTCTATTTTTCTTGCATGTAGCCCCGTTCTTGCATGGTCTGGACTTACATGCGTTGTATTCTACAACACACACAATACGGTTGCTTTGTGTAATTTATTCGACATATTAAATGAATTTTGTTTTATGTAAATACTCTTTTCCGTCAACGTTTTCTTACCAGATAACTATAAAAAGCAAAACAATAGTGTTCCTTCAATATTACCGCTATTTCTTTCTAACATGTACACACACACACGCACGCACGCACGCACGCACGCACGCACGCACGCACGCACGACACACACACACACACACACACACACACACACACACACACACACGTATTTATATAAACACACACATCTAAAAGCTGCTTCAGCAAAACGTTCCATTTTGATATAGGATGCACGACCACTATAACACGGCTCTAACAAAGGTTCACATGCATGCATGTATACTTACATAATGGTTTTATTATTATTATTATGTATATATGCATGCATCTATATGCATATATTTATACGAGTATTATATATTATAATATTAATGTTACATAATAAATGTGGGTATGAGCTAACGAAAAATATGTCAATGTGTGTTTCTATGGAAACTGTTACGTTCACTTACGGGAATTGATAATACCTACCGGAGCACGTTGGTCCTTCATAGTTTCCACTGCATCTGCACTTAAATCCTTGTAGAGTGTTATAACACCGAGAACCATGTTTACATGGCTTAGATTTGCATGCATATAAATCTATAACATAAACATATTACATGCAATCGGGTGTAGAGCAAGTACTAAGATATCAAATTGACAATGCTTGTTATTCGACTAACGTCAATACGCTTAAAGACAGCTGTATGTTTGATACGTTTATATATATATATATATATATATATATATATATATATACATATATATATATATATATATATATATATATATATATATATATATATATACACATATATATATATATATATATATATATATATATATATATATATATATATATATACATATATATACATATACATATATATATATATATATATATATATATATATATATTGAAAATACAAT
Organism: Ridgeia piscesae; assembly: GCA_025642075.2. Taxonomy (NCBI): domain Eukaryota; kingdom Metazoa; phylum Annelida; class Polychaeta; order Sabellida; family Siboglinidae; genus Ridgeia; species Ridgeia piscesae. The sequence goes on from JAODUO010001006.1 coordinate 63,426, forward strand.
AAGAAGCAATTATTTAACACAATTGATTAAAATATATTAGTAAAATTTCTGAAATTATGACTATATCCAACTGTATATGAAAGAATAACTATTAATTAGAATATTTTAAAATGTGGAATAATTAATATGTGATTCAGAATACAACGCTTAGCAAAGTAGATTATTAAACATATAAATGGAATATAACACCTGAATAAGTTAAATTATTACCAGTCAAATTATATAATATTTGTTCAAAAGGATCAATAAAATAAAATAACTAAATATTCACAGTCAATCGCAATTGCATATGTAATGAAACATATCAGGTTACTGCCAATTATACAATTCATGTGATACAAATAATTTCTTAAAGCGTTCAGTCCATTTGCAAGCACCACTCCACATGCATGCGTTTCGGACTGTGTAACCAGAGGTTTATCGTAGGTCGTTTATATGATGAACAAAACTAATGGGCCTATGATGTTTCCTTGTGGTACGCCTGCGTTGATAGTGGCTTACTTCAACTGCTGATCGTCACTCGTTTGGCCTTCCAAGTGAGGCACTTTTAGTCAGCAGATAATGGTGATCTACTTCATCAAACGTATTACTAATCGAATATTACATTAGCCACCAACAACATTTAGTAAGTGATGCACATAAATATCAGATAAACATTCAGTGGGCTTTGTTATGCATTGCTCTATATAAAACATCTGGAACATATATTAGTTTTTGCAATTGTTAGCAGTGTACCCGTTTGCTTCAGATACTTGCGTTGTAGAACGAAATTAACAATGAGATCAACCAAAATAAATACATCGTTAAATCACTGATATAATACTGAATGGCCTAGACGGCAGATGCGTACAACTGTTCGTATTCTATTAAAGTAAAACTAAACTGGCAAGATACGTTTTCTTGGCATTATCTTTTCAAGAGTATCTGTTAAATAAGTAACAACACGAGTAAACCAGAAATTAAAAATAAACCACTGGTTACATTAAACAAAGTTGTTTTAATACAATATTTCTGTACCTAGACATGTGTGACCAAAGAAGCCCAGCTTGCAGTTGCATGTGAACTTATTTCCTATCCTTGTACATGTCCCGTCATGCGCACAAGGTTGACTTTGGCATGCATCAATATCTACAACAACAAAACAATCATTATACACAAACACACACACACACACACATATATATATATATATATATATATATATATATATATATATATATAATTATAATTGCATGCAAACAAAATATCTTCATATGTACATAATCTGAAAAACATCTTGATCCACAATCGTTTCACGTGTCCCCGTTTTTGCATATGCTGTGTCAAAATATAAAGACATTTATTCCAGCAAACCCATATGTAACTAGCCAGCAAAATATAATTATGCATTTCTCACGAATAGCTTATTGTTTTCTTTTATTATTTAACGAAATACTCACCAACGCAGTTCTTTCCCGTGAAATGACCACTGCATGTGCACTTATAATCTTCTCCTGTATTTGTGCATGTCGCCCCGTTCTTGCATGGACTGGACTTGCATGCGTTGTATACTGCAATACATAGAATACGGTAGGTTTGTGTACTTTATTTTACATTTTAAATTCAATGTTATTCTCTCTCTCTCTCTCTCTCTCTCTCTCTCTCTCTCTCTCTCTCTCTATATATATATATATATATATATATATATATATATATATATATATATATATATATATATATATATATATATCTCTCTCTCTCTCTAGTGCCCTCAAAATCATAGAACACAATTTAGCACAAATAACAACTACTAACTAAAGTCGTTATATTAATGATAATTCTATGTACATAAACATCTAATTTCAGAATAACACGTATTATTCACGCAAGCAGAAGTGACTACTACTCGGAGGAGCAATATAGTAACTGTAACTAAGAATATACTTATACTGGTGTTCGCTAATGTGTTTGCATTGAATGCTATATATATATATATATATATATATATATATATATATATATATATATACAATTATATATATATATATATTAAATATTATGTTATATATATATAATATATATATTATGTATAATATATATATATGTTATATATATATATATATATATATTATATATATATATATATATATATATATATATATATATATATAATTTTTTTCTTGTTGCTTTGCGTACCAATGAAATGTTTGCACGAGTTTGTTTGTTTCAGTACAAAGTTCAAAATACACTTTTTGGAATTAATAATACCTACCGGAACACAATCGTCCTTCAAAATTGTCATTGCATTTGCAGTTGTAGCCTGCTGCAGTATTATAGCACTCACCACCATTTTGACATGGGCTAGACTTGCATCCATAAAGTTCTAAAACATGCAGATGTATTACATAGAACCGGATGTAGAGCAAGATAAATCAAACAGAAAATACTATATACTTATTCTGATAACGTACATTTTACACACATATATATATATCGTTTAAAATGGAGATGATTACACAACTACTAATAAAACGCGTTTCTGAGGAAAGTGCAACATAAACTTACTGGAATTACATAATACCTACCGGAGCAAGTTCGTCCATTATAATTTCCAGTGCATTTGCATATAAATCCCTTCTTTCGTCCGACAGTGTCGTAACACCGGCCTTCATGTTGGCATGGACTGGATTTGCATGCATCAAATCCTATAACATGCACACATATGACATACAATCGGGTGTAGAGCACGTACACGCTCTCTCACACACACAAGCATGCACGCACGGACGCACGCACCCGTGCGTGTGGGTACGTATATTACAATCATCATTCTAGCAATAACATATTTTAGTATATTTACTACGATTTAATAAACAGTTTTCAGGTTGAATCCAGTTACTCACATACTCACGAAAAAACATACAACAATATACTTATGTTTACATCTACATTAATGAGTACTCGAGCGCACATACAACATGTATATAGGCGCGAGAGGGTGGAGATGCTCTGTTGTCGTCGTATTTTTACCACACGCGCTTGCGCACTTGCGCACATATACACAAAATAATAAAACATGTTGATAAACGTCATTACTTCATAAATTCATAAATATAACAGCAAGTGCATTGACAGAATTGTCGAAATCATTGTCAAGAAATGCGACCACGTGTATAGGGGGCTCTGGGTAGGCGTACTACCTTTGATATCTGGCATGCTGCACCTTTGGGGGAACAGGCATCATTGATTTCCATCCATCCTCTAAATCTCTCACATGTGGCTCCAAGCGCCATGCCCCGGCAAACCGATTCAGCTGGCGGACCAAACCATGTGAGGGGGTGGTGTTAACACGGCACCACTGGGCGAAGGACCTCCTAGACGCAGGTCACCGGCCAGGGCGGAAGAGTTCCCAGACGAACTACAACGACCACGTGTTCGCGAACAAGGCGAGCCACCTAGATGGAGGACATCGGCTGTGGTCAGGCATGGAGAGGGATGGGCTCCGCCATGCGACATCCGCCCCAGATACGCCACATGATGATGACAACCATTACTCAACCCATACCGGATCGGCCGTCGCCCGGGTTACAAAGGGCCGCGCCTTCCGCTGTATACCAGGGCGGAGGTGGAAAGTGCGCGACTGATATACCGAACAACAAGATCAGTGCCAGGAGCAACATCATTATTGGCACATGGAATGTAAGAACACTGAGAGAAGCAGGCAAGCTAGATGAACTCACCCATGAGATGAACAGATACCGCTGGAACATCCTAGGACTCTGTGAAGTACGGTGGAAAAGCATCGGAGAAACATACACCCAGGAAGGACACAAACTGTATTTCAGTGGTCGAGACGACAAACATGAACAAGGAGTCGGGTTCCTCATACATAAAAACGCTGTGAACTGCGTCATGGGTTGTCGGCCAATTTCCAGCCGACTTATCACCATCCGTCCGAGGACAACGCCATTCAACATCACCATCATACAGGCGTATGCCCCCAAATCAGACTATGACGATGACGATGTAGAAGACTTCTACGAACAACTGCAGGAAGTCCTTGACCAAACTCCAAAGAAAGATATCCGACTGGTGCAAGGCGACTGGAACGCCAAGATAGGAGAAGATGCTTATGAGAACTGGATAGGCACATGTGGAAGATACTGCAACACCAAATCAAATGAGAGCGGCCTAAGGCTCCTGGAATTTGCCAGCTACAACGACCTTATGCTGGCGAACACCTTTGGGCCACACAAAGCATCCAGAAGAGCCACGTGGCACAGCCCAAATGGAAAATACCACAACCAGATAGACTACATCATGGTAAGGAACCTTTTCCGGTCAAGTGTGAACATTGCCAAGACACGTAGCTTTCCTGGAGCCGACATTGGAAGCGACCATGAACTCGTCATGATGACCTTCAAGCTACATCTGAAGGGGGTCAAGAAACGCGGCCACGCCAGGATAAAATTTGACCTTGAGAAGCGGAAGGACCCCGAAGTAGCAGAAGCCTTCCACGCAATAATAGGAGGGAAATTTGCAGCACTCACCATTCTGGACGCTGATGGTACAGACATGGAAACGTTGATCAACACCTTCAACACTGCAGTGACCAACACCGCCAGTGAGATCCTTGGCAAACATCGCCCAGTCAAGAAGCCCTGGGTCACAGCTGACTTACTTGATCTGTGCGACAAATGAAGGGAGTTGAAGAAGAAGAAGAAAGATGCGGAAGGAGTAAGGCAGTACAGGGCAGCCAACCAAGCAATCAAGAAAGGCATGAAAAAGGCAAAGATGAACTGGATTGAAGAGCAGTGCCAGGACATCGAAGATAGCTTGAAGAAGAATAACAGCAACAAAACTTACCAGCTGGTAAAAGACCTGACAAGCACAAAGCAAGGGCGAACCACCACCATACAGGACAAGGATGGAAAATGTCTGACTGAAGAACAGGACATCCTAAAGAGGTGGTCCGAGTACTGCTCCGAGCTGTACAACTACAGAGCCACGGGAGACCCAGAAGTACTAAACGTCCCTCCAGCAACCGACAAAGACAACTTCCCCATCCTTCGCGAAGATGTGAAAGCAGCAGTGAAATCGCTCAAGAAGTGGAAGTCGGCAGGAGCGGACAACGTCCCAGCGGAGCTGGTGCAGGCAGGGGAGAAGCCATGATAAGTGCCCTACTGACTATCTGCAACAAGATCTGGCAGACAGGGGAGTGGCCCACGCCGTGGACCCAATCTCTCATCATCACCCTCCCCAAGAAAGGCAACCTACAGCTATGCCAGAACTATCGTACCATCAGCCTCATCAGCCACTCGAGCAAAGTTATGCTGAAAATCTTGCTGAACCGGCTGAAGCCGCAAGCGGAAAAGATCATCGCTGAGGAACAAGCAGCCTTCAGACCAGGACGCAGCACAACAGAGCAGATCTTCAACCTTAGGATACTGTGCGAGAGTACCTCCAACACCAGCAAGACCTCTATCACGTCTTCATTGACTTCAAGAAGGCGTTCGACAGGGTATGGCATGCAGCACTATGGGTCACCATGAGAAATTTCAACATCAACGCCAACCTGATCAGAATGATACAGAACCTCTATGACAAGGCCACCGGCGCAGTATACCTTAACAACGGCATAGGGGACTGGTTCAGAACCACCGTCGGAGTAAGACAAGGCTGTGTGCTCTCCCCACCCTCTTCAACATCTTCTTGGAGAGAATTATGACTGACGCACTGAATGACCATGAAGGGACAGTCATCATTGGTGGCATAAATATTACAAACTTGCGTTTTGCCGACGACATAGACGGCCTGGCATGAAGGGAAGAAGTGCTAGCTGACTTGGTGGAGCGCCTTGACAAGACGTCTACAGCCTTCGGCATGCATATCAATGCAGAAAAGACCAAACTGATGACCAATAACACCAATGGCTTCACCACTGACATCAGGGTCAACGGCGAGAAACTACATTGCGTCAACAGGTTCAAATATCTGGGAGCAATCATCATCAGATGAAGGATCTAAACCTGAAATTCTCGACAGGATCGCCCAGGCCACAGCAGCACTGGCCAAACTCAAGACCACCTGGAATGACAGGAATATAGCGCTCAGCTCAAAGATCAGACTGATGCGCTCCCTAGTCATGTCCATATTCCTCTACGCCTGTGAGTCTTGGACACTAACAGCAGACACAGAGAGAAGGATACAGGCCATGGAGATGAGATGCCTCAGAAAGTTCCTCGGGATCACCTACAGAGACCACATCTCAAACGAAGAGATGCGAAACAGAACTCGGTAAGCCATTGGGCCCCACGAAGACCTATTGACCACAATAAAACGACGCAAGCTGAAATGGTACGGGCACATAACAAGATCTTCAGGGCTTGCCAAGACAATCCTGCAGGGCACAGTGCAAGGAGGGAGAAGACGAGGCAGACAGAAAAAGAGATGGGAGGACAACAACCCGGAATGGACGGGCATGACACTGGGCGCCGCCATGAGGAAGGCTGAGAGGCGAGAGGAATGGAGGGAGCTGGTTGCCAGGTCATCTGTGGCGCCCCAACGGTCCACCACACTACGGGATAAGTGAAGGTGAAGAGAACACGTTCCTGTGTTGACATGTTTCATTTTTTATTTCTCCAGTGATGCTCAGCACAAAATCGGCATATTGTCACAGCGATTGTCATTTTGTCATTTTAAATGTATACATTGTGTGCATGCGCATATGCAATCGAGCGTGAATATACAACAAAGGGTGTTTATGTTGAAAGAGCAACATACACTTAATGGCATTGCTTAATACGTACTTGAGCACGTCGGTCCTGCATAAGGTCCAACGCATTCGCATAGAAAGCCGCGTCCATTGCTGGAACACTGTCCATGATGTTTGCATGGGCTGGATTTGCATGTATCAACCTCTGTAGGATGCAACATATATTAATTACAATTGGGTGTAGAGCAAGTATATATATATATATATATATATATATATATATATATATATATATAGTTTATGGTACTTTGATATTGTTCGATTGCCACACATGTGTAATAAATATAAACCGTCTCATGTAGATGATTAGTATTTCAACAATTAAATAAAGTTTTTTTATATTGTGTGACTTGTTTTATTCTCAAATTATAACATCTAGCATACAGTTGTTTTACCACGTTTATGTCAAAATATGTTTACAAGTTGTGACCAAGTAGTTTTTAAATATTAGTGTTTTGAGTTTCTCTAAGTGACTAAAATGGGCACGAGTTTGCTTAAGGATAACAGGACACGAGTTTTGTTAAGCTTATAAATTTCTATAAAATGTATTGTATCAAGTTACACTATTGAAACTAAGAATATTTCATTCATTCAGTTTTTCTTTGTTTTAAAATAAAAATTATTTCAAATATATCAGTGCGGGAGGTGGTAATAGTAAGAAATAAATGCTTTATTAAACATATACGACACACGCATTCACACAGTGTTCATATATTATTTACCATGCACATATTTTGACTTGCGGCCACCTAATCATATATATATACTGGCATATGATTAGGTGGCCTAGCATATAACACTCCATAGACATATCTGTATCAGACTAGTTTAGGTGACCGTGTAAATAATCGTTATATTATATTGGGAAGCTAGTGTACCTTAAATATATATTTATGTTTAAAAACTTCATAATTGGTTTGTATGTGCCCTTGTTTGCACGGAATATATATGTAAAATCAGGAATTACAGGACAATGAAAAGTCATCTATTATTAGCATAGCTATGATTTACCAATTTACCAATAATAATAATAACATTCACCGTCATCATTCTTGTAATTTTAATAATTCTTCAATTATGTTACCTACACGCAATCACGGAAAATTCAGACACAACAATATCATTATATTTACATTTACAAGTATTAATGAGTATTTGAACTTACGTATGGAGGTGTGAAACTGATCGGTTATTATCAACGTATACACATTAAAATAAAGCCTTTTGATACATGTCTTTCCTTCATTAGTGCATTGAAACATATGTCGATGTCCTTTCCAGCTATGAGAACATTTCCTACATTTACATTATTATTATATATTTCCCAGTTATGTGCATTACAAAATCATCATGCCTGCCACAGTCATTGACATGTTATATTTTAATGTATAAATGAATGTATGTTTGTGCATATGCAGACGCATAGCAGCACGTCCAAACATGGAAAAGGATACATACTGAAATGCTTCAACAAGCATTACACAACAATAGTAGATAAACCCATTTAGAGGATATGTCACCTTGGATAGGTCAGCACGGAGCCACGGTATATTTTAAGTAAGTTATGAAACTTGGATATCTTTGACGACAGGACGCCGCCGTGTTACGTTCAAGCTGCATTTTAGTTTGACTAACTAATATATTTCTACGCAAAAACAAGAATATGATACCATATTTTTATATGGTATGCGTTACATAGATGAACATATCAGTTGGATATATTTTCAAAAAATCTGAAATTAAATTACGACGTTTTTAACAAACGAAAGCCTTTTAAACGGCACAGTGCGGAATATTTGTTCGACCGTTTCAGCTCCCCTTTACCTACCGGAGCACGTCAGTCCTTTATAAGTGTTAATGCATATGCATACAAATCCTTTTGGAGTGTTGTGACACTGGCCATTATGTTGGCATGGGTTGGATTTGCATGCATCTAAATCTACAACAAGCAAGTATTAAACATACAATCGGGTGTAGATCAAGTACAAATATATTATGTTTCAACTGAGTGGTTTGAAATTTGTATTGTTTTGAGTTTAAATAAGATACTAAATGTTCGTTCGTGTTTCTTTACATAAGTGGGCATGATGTTGCTTAAATGTGACAATAAGTACATGCACGAATACACTAAAGACATGTTGTATAACATATTACATGTCATAGTTAATCCAAACACAATATGACATACATGTAATCGTTTATTTCATACAGTTTAGTGCACTGTTTGCATATAATATGTATGTTTCTTACACAAATATTATAAAGACTATATGGAATTATATAATTATGAAAGGTAATCTATCACGTTATTACTACGACCTTTATTTACCAGTGACAACAATAATAACATTCATCATCGATATCATTCTTGGTATAACACATTTTATTATACGTATTACAATTAACTGGGTTTCAGATTTCATCCTGTCACTCACACACATTCATAGAAAAACTCATACACAATAATATAATAACATTTCCTTTAACAAGTAATAATGAATGTTGGAGAGCACATGTGCAGGGTGCGAGATTTACTGAAACTGCTCGGTTATTTTCATCGACAGACATACACACTAAAATAATACCTGCTAATGTAGTCGTTCCTTCATAAATACCACAGTAAGAGCATTGCAATAATGGAGGTTCCGTATAGGAACACTTGTCAAAGTTTACATTATCTTTATATATGTTCAGTATCACAAAACCTCCACGGTTGCCATAATAATTGATATGTTAATGTATGAATGAATGTGTGCACGCACATGCGCTATCGAGCGTGAATACACATGTGCACGTATGTTCATGCGGCAAGATACACTTACTATACTTGTTTAATACATACCGGAGCACGTCAGTCCTTTATAAATCGGGGTGCATGTGCATGCAAAGCCGCCTATAGTATCATAACACTGACCATCATTTTGGCATGGGTTGGAGTTGCATGCATAAAACTCTGTAACATAGGAATGTTTAGATACACATAGATATGTATATGTCTATATATATATATATATATATATATATATATATATATATATTAGTTTGTAATAGGTGATTTTCATTTATTGTAATTTCATGCTCCCAGAAGGTAATAACTTTTCGTTGGATTTAGTGTACATATGTGTGGGCATGAGCTTACAATTTGTAGGGTATTAATTAAAAAATAAAAGGACGCCAAATCCAATAGAACGTTTAATTAACCGTTCGTTCTATGAATGTTTGTGGCGCATCTGTTTGTATGTCTGACTTCGTTTTTACATCAACATTATTTGTTACCAGCAGTTACACGAATAAAGTTTTGTATATTCCGTTATTACTACTACTGTCATTACCTCTGATAATGGTAGCAATATTGACAATTACCATCATCATCACTCTTGTAATAACATATTTTCATAACACCTACTACAAATAAGTACTTTTATGTTTGAATCCGGCTACACGCACGCTCATTCACACGTACGCACGCGCACACAATTCGCTTACAAGTAATAATGAATGAACGTGCGCAAGTAAATGGGTGCGCGAATAAGTGAGTTTATACGGTTGCAGTGTAATATCGTCGTAATTCGGACATCTACTCGCTAATATAGATCGTGGAGACGCACCTTGTTCCTCAACAACTCTCACTGGAAATGTATTGATACTACGCTAACACACTCTCATTATATTTTCGAGATCTGCTTATGACGAAGTCGTCATGCATACATAAATTCCGGAAAATTCATATATTTACGGATAAATGAATTGATTCATGTGCAACCAAGCATATTTGTTTGGGAAATTGTAACATATATGATTATAACTTCATACTACCTACCAGAGCACGTCCGGCCTCCAAAATATCCACCGCACTTGCATCGAAAGCTACGTCCTCTGGCAACACACTTGCCACGATGTTGACATGGGTTAGATTTGCACGCATCAATTTCTACAACATGCATATACATTGTCTTCGTCGGGTGCAGAACAAGTACTAAACTATCAAGTTTACTATAGCCTGATCAGTCTTGAACCTCCGTGTACATGGCACTAAATATAAATCTGTAATAATGGTCAATATATCAAATGAAAAAGAATACGTTCGTTCGCATATATATTATAGAGTAACTGTTACATAGTAAAATAAATCATCTCAATCGTAATAGGACATGCATTTCATTATTTAACTATCATAATGTCGCTATTTACTTGCGAAGCTGCAATGACTGACTTGGTGATATTTTGTATTTAACAAGATACTGTAAGTTGTTCAAAATTGTGAAATTTGTAATGCCAAATGTGATGCTAATGGACTTGGAGGACTACTGGTCGTCATACCTAATAATCATAATAATAATCGTGACATTTATATAGCGCTGCTCCAATACTCGCAGCTCACAGCGTTGTACAAAACGTTCTTTCAAAAAGTTCATTACTTTTACTTTAAATGCAGCAGCGTTCATAGATGCTAATATCAGATGCTGCGGTAGCGCGTTCCATAGACTTGGGGGCTGCCACACTGAAAACTCTGAGGTATATACACAAAATTGTGTTCGATTGAGCGCAGCGACCTAATAGGCTTGCGTCGGCTTACACATTGTTCACTGTATTCAGGTGTATGGCCAGTCAGTGTTCGATGAGTGAGTAGCAGCATCTTGAATTCCACTCGCACTGCTATAGGCAGCCAGTGCAAGCCAGCACCGGTGTAGCGTGAATATATTTCAGTTCTGCACTTTCTGAAGCCGGTATGCCTGAGACAGTTGATACAGCAGTGCATTGTCAACATCGAGTCTACTCTATCAGATACCGTCTGATTCTCGAGATGTTGTGCAGGTGAACTATTGCTGACGTGTATACAGAAGTCACATGCGACTCCAACGTCATATCGGCATCAAACTGGACACCAAGATTGTGAACTCTGTGAGTCACCCTAACCAAACAGTCACCAATATGTAACGCAAGCTGCTCAATTGTCTTTAGCTGTTGAGCTGAACCGAATGCTATTGCCTCTCTTTTGAGTCGATCAACTTGAAGGAGTTTGTTGTCATCCATATCCTGATTTATGTTACACATTGTTAAATGTAAATTTGCGTATCGTCAGCATAAAAATGTGACATCAAGTTGTTGTTCGGAAAGTTTTTCTATAATGGTGCTGCATAAATACAAAACAACTGCGGACCGATTACATTACCTTGAGCGACCACACGTGTGTGGGGTCCCTCAAGCAGGCGAAGTACAACCATTAATGTGGACAGATTGAACTATGTCTCTCAGATAAAACTTAAACCGGTCTAATGCAATTGGGATCACTCTAACATCATGTGACAGTCTATGCAACATCACATTATGCTCCACATTATCAAATGCAGGCGACAAGTCCAGAAGCAACAAGATGACAATGTTATGATTGTCCATTGTACACAGACAAGGGCCGCCTCGACGCCGTGAGTTGGCTTTTACACAGAATGGTTGGGCTCGCAGAGATTATACCCAGACATGTGAGCCAACAGTCTCGCAGCAACACGTTCTGCTCTCTTAGAAATGTTTGGCAGATTGGACACAGGTATGTATTTGTTCAAGGTGTCCTTATCTAGGATTGGCCTTTTTGATTACTGACCTTACATGTGTTCCCTTCAAGTGAAAAGGTATTATGCCTGTTATTAAAGATGAGTTAACAATGGTCGTGAGAACAGGTATAATGTCCTGCGCACAGACTATAAGCAGCCATGTCACAGGATTAAACTGACGATGACTTCAAAATAACTCTAATTTCAGTGGCTGGGTCAAATGCAGTCAGTAGACATGTTTTTGATTCACCGTCAGTGTAGATGTCTGTGTTGTTAACATTTTGTATAAGTTCGGGCCGGATTTTCGAGATTATTTCCTAGAAAAAATCTGAAAACTGCTCAGCTGGCTTGTTGAATAAGTCACATGGGGGAAATGGAGCGTCATTGTCTGTTTGTAGGAGCTTGGCGACAATCTTGACCCGACAACGCACGTGAGTGACCTACGTTGGTCAACTGTAATCTGCAAGGCAGTGTTCTACTGTCGGTGATGAGGTGCTTAGAGAACGTCTTCCGGTCTCTCCGTCCTATCACCAATGGTATCACTTCACGATTCCCCGGCACAGTGTATTCAGTAGTCAGACATCTAGGACTGTCCTCGGTGCGTCCAACTGTGCGTGGTAGACGTGGAGGTTCGTGTAGACAGTACACGATCCAGACGCGGATTGCCAACCGGTTTGAAGATCCTTCACGAACTGTACGTCGGCAAGGCAATATCAGTGCGAATTAATTTGACAACTGTAAGGGTCTCCCCATTTGTTCTACCTGATACGTGACTCGTTAATGAATTAATGTTCTTTTGCTGCTGAAAACATGCTGTGTTCTTGGGAAAAAACAGTTACTGTCAGCGAACACATCATAGACACGACTGTCTGGCCATATTGATAGAAACATGGCTAATGGATGAAGATACTGCCACAGTGAATAACCTGTGTCCTCTGGTCAATCGTAATATGACATGTTGTTATGCTTATGACAGCATCGTCAGGCCAGTCACATTCATTAACAGGTTTAATGAAGGGGCGCGCATGCTTACGCACAACCGCGCGTTCATTCTCGCGTGTACACATGTTCACTGGAACATACAACATACTTATTGAAATTGCTTGATATAATAAAAAGATTATAAAAAATACCTACTGGAGCATGACCGTCCTCCATAATTTCCATCGCAACTGCACACATAACCTTGTCCAAGTTTATAACATTTACCACCATGTTGGCATGGGTTGGAATTGCATGCCATAAAATCTATAACAGTAGCAAACGTAACATAAAATCGCGTGTAGAGCATATGTACACACACACACACACACACACACACACACACATACACACACGCACGCACGCGCGCACGCACGCAAGCACACACGCATACACACACATATATATCAATTAAAAAAAATTCAATTTAATTAATAATTATTTGATTATTTCAGTACCAGTTATGCATAAACGTTTAATAATGAAGATTAGTATACGTGAACAATACATTAAATGCATATCCTTTGCTATGTGCCGTGACTTTTAAATTATGTCATATACAAAACACAGTTGTTTTATTAAGTAGGCCTACACGATAACAGATATATTGATGATTTGTGACTAGGTGGTTTTGATTACGTTTCCCTAAGGGAATAAATGTGTGTTAGTTTTTGCGTATGCACATGGGCATGAACTCGCGTACATGTGTCAATGGTTACGTACGTAAGCACTTTCATATTATTTTGAATAATAAATCTACCCAAATACAATAGGACATACTTTTATTTACACATTCGCTACATTAAGTGTTACTCGTGTATTTGATTGCATTCTTTCGAACACACACAATAAACAAAATCTGACAGCACAAAACTATGATATTATTATAACTAGAGCTATCTTTTACTTGGGAGAACTACAATAATCATCAAAATCATTCTTGTTGGAACATAATGTTAACACCTTGATAACAAATAAATATGGTTTGTTTTCAGATTGAATCCTAGCACACATACACTCACGGAAAAAGCCTCCACAAACCGCTTTAGTTACATTTACAGCTACAAGTCATAATGGACGTACGTGCGTACATAAATAGCTGCGAGAGTAAATGAGGGTGTTCGCTTAGTATTTTCATAATTGTGAATTTGCAAGATCCCTTCGGGGCTGATACGCAACTCGGGCCTGTGGCGTAAATGTGCGATTTTAATGTTGTTTTAGTTTTGTTTTAATATTAAGGCATATATACAGCGTATATCAACATATGTTGGATATAATATCAATGACGTAACGAGGTAACAGGACGCTGGCGGTTGACAGCACGAGGCACAATATTGCGTAACGGCGCCACCTTGTTTATTTGTTATGTAGCTTCCCCATTTGAACACACACCCATTAAAGACAATTATGTAGACACATTCGTTCCTTCGTAAATACAATAGTAATTGTTTAGCAACAACTGTCCTGACCCATATCCAGGTAAAAAATAAATTATATAAGATTATATTTTTATTTTCCAGATATGCTTCTGAATCATCACGCATGCATCAATCACTGAACATTGATATTTATCTACATACAAGTGAATGTATGCACGTGCATGTGTCTGAGGTGATTGTGATTGTATAATACCTGACTGTGATTGTGTAATACCTACCGGAGCACGTCCATCCTTTAAAGTTCCCCTTGCATATGCATTGAAAGCCTAGTAGAGTGTTGACACATTCACCATTATGTTGACATGGCCTGGATTTGCATGCATGTAATACTGAAACATGCACACGCATTATATATGTAGAGCAAGTATACACGTATAAAGTTTACTATACTTTGATAGTTCTTTGACATCAGATATACACATTACGTAGAATTGTAAAGTATAGAACTATGAAACATAATCTACTGTGGTGTTCTTTTACTAAACCATGTTAATATTCATTCAACAAATACATTTCCTGATTGCATCCTCCACACACACACACACTCATGGAAAACTACACACGACCCTATAATTATATTTACATTTTCAAGTAATAATGAATATTCGAGCTTAAACTATGTAGGTGCAAGAGTGAGAGAATTACCTCTATTATTACCGCCATAATGCGTACCCACACAGAATAAAATAACACGTTTTTAATACACGTTTTATACCAAATTTAATTGACAAAATCCTACATTTACATTTTAGTTATTTATTTTCCAGTTACGATAATGAAAAAAATCGTCACGCATTCTACAATTACTGACAACTGATGTATCATGTTTAAATGCATGTGAGCACATGTATGAGCGATCCCGCGTGCATATACGCATTCACGCATGTTTCTGTAAGCATTTCACTTTTATAATTGCATACTACATACCGGTGCACGTCCGTCCTTCATAATTTCCTTTGCACCTGCATTGAAAGCCGTCTGGAGTGTTATGACACTGACCATTATTTTGACATGGCCTAGATTTGCATGCACTGAATTCTAAAACATGCACACACATTACATACAATCGGGTGTAGAGTAGGTAGAACTATATCAAGTTTACTATACTTAGATAGGTTTTCTACTACCGTACACGACTAAATATAAACAGTTTAATAAAGCAGTAGGTATACAGTAATATATATATATATATATATATATATATATATATATATATATATATATATATATATATATATCATACATATAATATAAATAAATAAATAGCGTAAAAGTGTTGATCTAGAAATATTAAATACAGTTTCATATATAATTTACATTAACTGTGCGCATATAAAAAACATTTCAGATATCATTTTATATTATAATAGCAAACTCATTAAAGCATTAGTCTCAATCGTATGCCTGCGTGAAGAGATGTGTTTTGAGTGTTTAGCTTGGTGTGTTCAATAGGTTCATGTTCTCGGGCAACTAATTCTACAGTATGGCAGCGTGTCGACTGAAACAACGTTGACCATAGGTTATCGTCCATGATACAGATGTGACAAGAAGTGATTCCTCCTTTGATCTCAGGGTATGAGTTGGCCAATCCATCAGAACAATGTCACTCATATATGACGGTACTAATTCTCTGTGCACCAGGTACATGTAGGTGTTAACCTTAAGCGGGGCCGATATTTCACTGGCAGCTGTTCTCATGAGTCAGGCGTTATGTGCTCGCTCTTGCGTGTCCTGGTATTTAGGTGAACAACGCAGTTCTTTGTGCACTGCAAACGGTCAATTAATGTTTCAGGAAATCTTGCTGCAGCCCGTTTCCATAGTCCAGTCGATATGTTACCGATGGCTCGACGAGATTCACCATCTCTGATACACTGCCTGATACACTTTGCCATGTGGTAGAAACAGGACTTGTATAGAAACAGGTAGGTGTGGTAGAAACAGGACTTGTATATTACATTTGCCTATTTCTCCTTTGTCAAACCGTTATCCATGATAATGCCAATATTTCTCACATATTGCACACCATGTACTAGTTTGCCTGCGATCACGAGGGACGTATTGTCCAACTGACGAAGTAGGTGTTTGGATGAAAACACAATTAGTTCGCTTTTGGTTCGGTGTTAGCATTTATTCTACTCATCCACCCGCTAAAATCCGCCAATCACAGAGGCTTCATTGGCTGATCTGTCACTGGTCCAGTTCTCATCATGTTTACTTTATATATATATATATATATATATATATATATATATATATATATATATATATACTTTGTGTCATCTGCATAACAGTGGTAAAGGAGATTATGATTATTCACTATATCTCCACCTGGCTTGGTGTACATGCAGTACAGTTGCAGTCCCAACACTGACAGGGCTTCCGGTCACAACAAATGTAAATAAATAAATGTTCATATATTCATACATACATACTTAGATACAAATAAGTGGTAAACTGGTCTTGTTGTAAACCCATATACCATCTAGATATATGAGCACACATATATGATTGAGAGATATTATTTCCAAGAAAGATAGTTAACAATCTTCATAGCAGAAAAACCAAACCAGAAGTGGAATTGGACAACACACTACTGGTTGATATCCTTCCCAATATAAATGAGTTAGTGCACCAGTTGTGCATTGTCTTTATAGTTGACTCAAGCGATTGGCGAGTACAGCATGTATAGCAACACAAAGATTGGTCAGCGGCACAAATATCGAAATAAAAGGTTCAATCCATACAATTCCTAAGTAACTAGCCACTATGACTTACTGACGATTTGCTGGGTGTTATTCAACGAAATACTCACGTTCGCAGTTCGTTCCATCATAGCGATCAGTGCACGTGCACTCATAACGGTCCACATTTTTATTGCACGTAGCGCCGTGCATGCATGGCCAGGAATCGCAGGGGTCAAATTCTACAAGAAGCAGAATATGGTAGCATTGTGTACTACATTTGACCAATAAAATATATGTAAGTACACGTTTTCCTACAATGGTTTCGTACCAGTTAAATAAAAATGGATATCCCAATAGTGTTCAAACAGCAATAATTATATGTAATTTACATGTAACACATACAACACGTAGTTCGTGTTTGTATACATACTTTGCAACGAACCTGTATAAATGCGTAATTGCATAAGCATGTTTACATATATTAACGTCTACACAGTAACAACAATTATTCTAGAATGCACGACACTGAAAATCCAGTGGTATATTACAGTACATACATTTATTCGTTCAATTTATACATATTTGTGCGTGTCCCTGTTTGAATGAACTAGTTTTGCCTCTTACATAAACTCAACATACAATGAGAACGAAGAGACCGATGACCGTTCATCTATTCCATAACTTCTATGGCCATCACTTACCTATACTAATAATATCAATAATTATCATTCTTCTAATAAACTTAAATGTATTTACTACAATTAAATAGTTTTCAGAATGAATGCTGCCACACGCACGCACATGTATAATAATAATATATTTATTTGGTATAGCGCCACATCCATAATCGTTCGTGGCGCTTCACAACATATTACAATTTAAAAGACATACAAAGATATATGTATACAATAAGACAAATACTAGTGTTTTAAAATAAATGTAAAATAAATATGTATAGGTATATAAATACATAAAATTAGTACGATATTAAATAGCGTAGCACTTTTAAATATATAAATAAATTACGTATTAGTCATAAAAACACATCATAACCGGTCTAGTGTATAATTACATTGCAATGAGACTGATAAATGACGGTATAGGTATAATTATTATTAGTAACAACTAGTTTTGTATATGTTAAAACTGTAAAATAATAATAATCATAATAATTACGTAGCAATAATGCCAATAAATAAGTGTATAATTATGCATTGATAATATTACCAAATAATCTAGTAAAAAATGTAATGTTCATGTCGAATTACACTAATATGCGATACGAAAAAAATGTGTCTTCAGTAGACGTTTGTAGCTGGTCAGATTGTCACAAGTCTTAATGACCGTTGGTAAATAGTTCCATAGGGACGCAGCAGCGAAAGCGAACGAGCAGTCTCCAGCTTTGGTACGGGTACGCTTCACTTGTAACATGTTATTGTTCGCAGAGCGCAGTGTTCTTGTCGGTTGATACGGGCACATGAGTTCACATAAATACACTGGCGCGTCGTTGTGCATGGCTTTGTAAGTGAATACAAGAAGCTTGAAATCAACTCTGCACACAATGGGCAGCCAGTGTAGTTCGCGTAGCAAGGGTGTGGCACTGTCGCTACGCGGGCTACGCATAATCAACCTGGCAGCCGTGTTTTGTATTCGCTGTAGACGGGCGATGTTAACTGCAGACGTACCGTATAAGAGCGCGTTACAGTAGTCAAGCCATGATGTGATAATGGCATTGACAACGCGTTCCTTTGTCGGTCTGGGGAGAAAGCGGCTAATTTGATTAATGTTTCGCAGGTAGAAAGAGCAAGCACTGATAGTTTGCGATACTTGCTTCTTCATGTCAAGGTGCCTATCAATGCAAACACCAAGATACTGATCACAAAGCGAAGCCGTAATTGTAGCCAAACCAACGCGAATCACACTTTTATCCACGATTGCATCTGCAGACTTAGGCACAATCAGAAGATATTGTGTCTTGCCATCGTTCATGAACATAGAATTCCGTGCCATCTAGACCTTTACCTCATCTAAACAATCTTTCATTTACTTGACTGCAGCCACTAATGCAGAATGGGTCAAGTCAAAATGAGTATATACCTGTAAATCATCGGTATATTGATGGAAGAATAGTGCAAGGGCTCGTATGATGTCACCGATAGGTTGAACGTATAATGAAAAGAGCAGTGGCCCAAGGACAGAGCCTTGCGGGACACCTGTCGTTAGAGTAGTTGTACTCGACGACTGGTCACCGATTACCACTCGCTGTGTCCTCTCTTTCAGATAAGATATCAACCAGTCGAATGTTTTGCCAACAAAGCCGTATCGCAAACGTAACCGCCTAATTAAGATGTTATGGTTGATCGTATCGAAGGCGGAACTGAAATCCACGAGAAGCAAGATGGTTCCTTGTTTTTTGTCCATTGCTGCTTTGACGGCACTTGTAACATACATCAGTGCATATCTGTCGAATGGTTTTTCCGATACGCAGACTGAAAGCATTCAGCCATTTGCTGATCAGATACATGCGTCATTATCCTAAGCGCGACCACTTTCTCAATTACTTTGGATAATTGAGTGAGGTTACTCACTGGTCGGTAACTGCTCAGGGTGTCTTTGTCCAGTGATGGTTTCTTTAAAAGTGGTCGGACAATTGCATGCTTCAACGACTTCGGCATCACTCCCTCTTCCAGGGAAATATTTGTGATCCGTGTGATGGCAGGCACAATACGGGTGATGTTGTCAGTGAGCTGATTTGCAGGGAGAGGATCCAACACGCACGTTTTCTTAGTAGCACTACATATCACTGTGATCTATGTGTTCGTTGTTTGATCAAACACATCAATACAGTCAGTGAAACAACGTATTTCGTCTGATGGCATATCGACGTCGTTGAAATACTGCAGACCTGATAGGAGATTGTCAGTCTTTCCACGAAAGTAACGAGAAAATAGTTCGCATTCTTGAGCGGCCAAACGGTATGTGCAAGCACACACACACACGCGCACGCACGCACACATACGCAACCAAATGACCAAACAAAAAGCTATAATGATATTTACATTTATATGCATTAATGATCTTTCCAGCGCATATATGTAGCTGCGACTGTGAGTGAAATTGCTTAGTTATTATCTTCGTATTTTCGACAAAACCTGCTGATACACGTCGTTTCGAGATCCTTGCCCGGATATGAGAACGTCAAAACTGTCACGCTTACAACAGTTGTTAACAATTGCTAGTTTAATATATAAATGTATGTATGCTTGCAAATGCACCCGTGCCTGCATACGGACGTGCTGAGGAACGTGCAAAAACACACATACATTATTTTTGGTAATACCTACCGGAGCATACGTCTCCGTAATAATTGTTATTGCATATGCAAAGAAAGTCTTCTTCAATGTTATAACACTTCCCACCGTGTTGACATGGTGTGGATAAGCATGCATGAAATCCTATAACAATACAAAACATTACATGCAATCACATGTAACGCAAGTACAGAGTACGTATACGCATAATAAACATAAACCGTATAATAATGAAGATTACTATAAGTGAACAATTAAAATGCCTACACCATATGACATGTTTTTAAAACTTTAGCATATAATATACACATCTGTTTTCCTAAACTGCTGCGACGAAGCCGGTTCATTTCAGATAGCGAAAACATCAGTTTGTTCGTGTAAATTGTTTCACCAAAATTGGATTCGCGTGGAATTGTCGCTTTCGACAAAACATGTAACATTGTATACAAGCACTGAGTCCATAAAACAGTAGCCTTGAAACGACCATCTGTCGAAGTAGACGTGACATATCGGCAAGTGTTCCTGCAAGTGTATGTTTTATGCAATGTAAACATGATATGTTGAAGTGATAGTGGAACAATTAATGCCAACTTAATTTGGACTTGTGTATATCATATGTGTGGTGGCTGTTTGAAACCGAAGGAAAGGACGCATTTCACTGTACTGAAAATGTTCTTACAGCTATGTAATATATACTGTACCTCTTATAAAAACACTTCAAATATATACACAATATGTATATGTGTCAGGGTTTCAGTAGTGTAGTAGTAGAGTTTGTGTGTGTAAAAGTACAACGTTTATGTGCGTTGCACCCACAACAATTATTATTAATATTGCATTAGTGCCGCGGTGCACTAAAATGACAAGTAATTGCGTACAAACGTTTTTAAATAAGAAATAACAAAAAAGTAATTATAAATAATTGTGAGTTATTGCTGTAGATAAACTAAACAGGCGTCGATGAGGCTGTCACTAAGATAATTTTGGTCGGTCTTGTGGCAGTCACACCTTTAATTATGTCACACTTCAATAAAGTTGGCTATCATAAACACTTTCAATTGGATCAAAATAACCACATGTACATACTACAGTAACGGTAACACCAACATTAGAATGACATTACAAGTAACACATGTCACAAATCTCAACAACATCAACACATTAGTGCATCAACTCCTCTTGGAAACTAGCAAATTATTACACTTTCATAGTTAGATAACAGTACTTAGTATATGCACATTTACAGAGGTATCAAAAATAAAACACTTTAAAAATGGTACATTGATTGTTATGATTGTCCACATATATACCAGTTTTTTTAAAGAGCACAGTATTTTGTAATTATGTAAACACATATTTTATCTATAACTAATAAATCCTCGTAAACAGTGCGTTGTAATTTTGTTTTTATTGTTAAATACAGTATTGTTTATTAGTAATGGAATATCATGCTTGGCAAATTTATGTTTAGTGCTATTTGTTTGAATACCATCGTGTATCCGTATTTTTAATTTGTGGACTGTTGTATTTAATTGAAATGGTTAGTTTTGCAAACATACTTGTAATGTCATGTGCACATACTTATAATACAGTTTCAATTCATGTAATTCCAGCATATCTGTAACATTAAGAACATTTAATTTCTAATACAACGGCTCTGTATGTGCATTATATTTCGCTAAACATACTATTGTAAATACATTTTTATGTAGCTTGATGATTATGTTACAATTTAAACCCTATGTCCATTAGGCCATAATTAATATACAGTAACGTTAATGAATGATACCAAGTAACCTTTTTATATTTACTGGCAAAAATCGTTTTAATTTGTTTAATACGCCTATCAATTTGGAATATTTAAGTGAAATATTTGCATAGGAACATCCCAGCTTAGGTTGTCTTGCAATTATATACACAGTGCATGTATAAAACCGCATAGGGATGTAATGCATATATATGGTTTCACTTACATTAATGCTTGTTATTTATGTGTAAAGTAAAGTAACTAAGACATTTGCTCAACCATTACTTATTAGTAAAAACTATGCAGTATTATATTAATTGAACTCAGTAAACTAGCGGCTGTGGTAATTTACACAACTATTTTCACTCCATATGAAGAGAAGCATACTCATGGTTTCATATTGACTGAATGATATATAACTGACAACTTTCAAAGATGGCCAAACAATGTTCCGAGGCCTATTGTAAATATAAACGATTATAAAGCACATGCACCAGTGCGACAAACGCATGATAATGCCTTAGTAGCACGAAACGACGTACATATTCACGGTTTCAAGCTAATGTACGGGTTCACAAATTTGTCAACAGGCTCAGTTAATAGCATCCAATTCATAATCTGTTCCACTGCACTCGTGTTCACCACGTCTTTCGCTTTAGTTGTCTTCACCAGCTATTTCGTTTTAGGTACATTCACCATCTCATTTCTTCAGATACAGCACCGTCACTTTCTCTTCAGCCATGTACAACACCTCTTTCTTTTTCCTTTCCTTTCTCTCTCTCTCTTTCTCTCTTTCTCTCTCTCTCTCTCTCTCTCTCTCTATTTATCTATCTATCTCTCTCCCTCTCTCTCTCATTCTTTCTCTCTCTGTCACTCTCTCTCTCTCTATTTATATATCTATCTCTCTATCTCCCTCCCTACCTCCCTCCCTCCCTCCCTACCTCCCTCCCTCCCTCCCTCCCTCC
This sequence comes from Ridgeia piscesae, assembly GCA_025642075.2. Taxonomy (NCBI): domain Eukaryota; kingdom Metazoa; phylum Annelida; class Polychaeta; order Sabellida; family Siboglinidae; genus Ridgeia; species Ridgeia piscesae. The sequence goes on from JAODUO010001006.1 coordinate 86,856, forward strand.
CTCCCTCCCTCCCTCCTCCCTACCTACCTACCTACCTACCTACCTACCTACCTACCTACCTACCTACCTACCTACCTACCTACCTACCTACCTACCTACCTACCTACCTACCTACCTACCTACCTACCTACCTACCTACCTACCTACCTACCTACCTACCTACCTACCTACCTACCTACCTACCTACCTACCTACCTACCTACCTACCTACCTACCTACCTACCTACCTACCTACCTACCTACCTACCTACCTACCTACCTACCTACCTACCTACCTACATCCATCCATCCATCCATCCATCCATATATATATATATATATATATATATATATATATATATATATATATATATATATATATATATATATCTATCATTATCTATCTATCTATCTATCTATCTATCTATCTCCCTCTCTCCCTCTCTCCCTCGCTCCCTCTCTCCCTCGCTCCCTCGCTCCCTCGCTCCCCCTCCATCTTCCCCCTCTCTCTCTCTTTCTCTCTCTCTCTCTGTATGTACCACAGTAGATACATTGAAACAACTGTTTTGGTCTTGAGCCACGCATGACAAAAATACTACGTTGACACTCTCATTATGTAATGTTCAGATATGCTCTTAACAAAGTCACGCCTGCATCAATCACTGAAAGGTAACATGTTTATTTATGTATGACAATATATTTGTACCTGGATGTGCAATCGCATGGAAACGTATGTGGAAACTGTGACTTAAGTTACTGTAATTGCCTAATACTTACGGCGGCATGTCAATCCTACATAACTTCCCGTGCATGTGCATTTAAATCCTCGTTCTAAGTTTTCACACCGACCATTATGTTGACATGGGCTGGATGCGCATGCAATGATATCTATAACAAAAACATACATTACACTCTGTCAGGTATAGGGCAAGTTCAAAGAGATCAAACGTATTACACTGTGGACATTGTCTGCGCAATTGATAAACCAAATAGCTACTATTGATAAACCAAATAGCTACTATGCATATGCCAGCTGTAGAACATTAAGATACCTCACCACAATATATATATATATATATATATATATATATATATATATATATATATATTATATATATATATATATATATATATATGTCGGAACAACATTGTCGATTGTATGAAATTCTGGTGTAACTAGCCCTTACACATTTATCACCAGTACATAGGTGGGTTTTATTTAAGACATTTATCAATGAAAGACTCACCTGCGCAGTTCCTTCCCTTGTACCGACTGGTGCATGTGCAATTATAATCTCCAGCATTGTTACTGCATGTAGCCCCGTTCATGCATGGTCTGGACATGCAGGCGTTATATTCTAAAAGAAACAGAAGACGGTATCATTGTGTAATGTATCTGACAATTTCAATTCATGTAATATGTATATTCTGTATTCAGACAAAGTTGTACAGGAATTTTCCTGCTACACTACTGATGTGTCTTTCTAACACACACACACACCACGCACGCACGTACGCACGCACGCACGCACGCACGCACGCACGCACGCACGCACGCACGAACGCACGCACGCACAAACATTCACATATAATAAATGTATGTCCGTGTTGGGCACGAACTTGCGCAAAGGCGCACGCGACTAACTGAACTGGGTTTATATATATATGTTTATATATATAACTATATATGTGACCTGTTCTAACGAAATGAGTCATATGTCAAAAAAAATTGAGTTAATACAATCATTGGAAGGAATATTTATTAAGCTTTCCAAATTTGCAAAAATATGGAGCTAGCTCACGCACAGCCAAAGTTATTCGACACTGAACATGCCCGGGGTAGAAAGCTTCAAACCGAGACAATCGCATTTGAAGTTCGCGGTCACGCAAGTACATGATCGAGTGCCTAGTCATTCCTAATTCAGCTGTTTTGTTTCTATTTCACCTTTAGATGTATTCTAAACCCCCTCCCAAGTCGCGCTTATTGTTGAAGATATGTCTTGCATGTAATTTATTGCGGTTATCGTAACATAATCCGAGTATTTAGCAATGTTTCGTTGCGGCGAACTGATCGATTCCGCTTGTTTACGCCTAGTGAGTGCGCGCTGCGCATGCGTTCGCAGCTTTAAACCAATCAGGGGACCGCGCTTCACAACTGGTGACGTTTGTTTACGGATAGGGCTCTCAGATAAACGTTCCTATTGGCTAAAATTGACGTCATTGAGGAATTCCTCTAGCAGACTCAGACAGTGGACATGCTGGGCTTTCCCGTAGTACCAAATATGTCCGCCATGCGGCGAGGGAAACCCCGAAGAATGCAACTCGAACAAGTGCGATTTATCGGCTTTGTTTTACGAAATTCATGCGTGAAATGTTACGTAGCCTTTCTAAAAAGGTTATAAAATGTCTAAATAGTAATATAAATGGCAAATATGCATTGCCAGTTGATAGAAAAGACATTAAAGTGTGCTTTGGTGACGAAACGTCGAAATTGTCAAAAATCACCGTGCAATGTTTATACGGTGTTTTCTCGAAATGAAGTTTGCTGACATGTGACTCATTTCGTTAGAACAGGTCACACACAGCACCACACACACACCACACACCACCACACAGCACACACACAAACATCACACATCATCACAAAATACTCAATAATATAATACAAATATATAAACATAAATTTCATACAATACTACATACAATCAAACAAACTACACACACAAACACACACACACACACACACCCACACAACACACACACACACACACACACACACACACACACACACACACACACACACACACACACACACACACACACTAAAAACACAACATACAAATATATATATATATATATACACACACATATACACACATACATACATATATATATATTTGCATGACAATATTTTGCTGTTTACATACAATGCCATAATCGAAACGTACATAACTATGAAATTTCATATTCGATGGCATTATTGGGCTATCATGTACCTGTTATAAAACTAACAATAACAAGCCATCCTCATTCTTGCAATAACTAATTTTACAATATTTGCAACAAATACAAACTTTTTAAAATTTATTCCTGCCACACATGCATCCATTCACGGAATGACCGACACACAACGCAATCATTATAATAGTATTTACATATGTGTGTATGCTCGCGCGCACATACATAGGTGCGATAGTGAATGAAATTGTTCGATTATTATCACGGTATTGTCCTGCGTTTACATTCTCATTATATCTTTCACAGTTATGACAATCACGTCACGCCTGTCGTAGCCATTGCTACTTGACAAAATGCATACATGATTGTGTGCATGTGCATGCGTAAAACCGCGTGTCCATACACGCCTGCTCGTGTGTTGTGTAGAAAGAATGGCATATATACCGGAATTGCTTAGTACCTACCGGAGCACGTCTCTCCAACATAAAACCCATTGCACGTGCACAGAAAGCCGTCTACAGTGTTACGACACTTGCCACGATGTTGACATGGGATAGATTTGCATGCATGTAACACTATAACATGCAAGTACATTACATACAATCGGGTGTAGAGTAAGTACAGATAAATTAAGTGTACTAATTATGTTTTCGATTAACATATACACATTTTAAAAATAAACCGTCTAATAATGAATTATATTATTATTGAACAATTAAATGCATACTTTTATTATGTTAGTTAGTTTTCAAATTATAAAATTATCGTATACACTTGTTTTACTAAGTACACATAACTATATATATATATATATATATATATATATATATATATATATATATATATATATATATATGTATATATATATACACTATTTTTGTAACAGTGATAATAATAATGGCATTCGTCATCGTCAATATTCTTGTAATAACACATTTAATATATTTACTACAATTAAATAGTTTCCCATTGAAACGTGTCACTCAGACACACTCACGAACATTTCACACAGAACACTAGTATTATTTTTAAGTCCATAGGTATGAATGAATATTCAAAATAATGTTCATATATAAGACCAAGATTGAGTGAAATTGATCGGTAATTAGCATCGGATTTTCAACATATACTTTGTAAAATACAACCTGCTGATCCTCATCGTTCATTCATAAATACCACATCATTGTACAATCCTTGCCCAGGTATGAAAACACTTTCATTATAATTTTTTTATGTTAATGTATAACTCAATGTTTGCAAATGCATGCGCAACTGAGCGTGAATACACACGTGCACGCGTGTTTTTGGGACAAGAGCAACATTCACTAAATGCAATTGCTTAACACCTACCCGAGCATGTAGATCCTTCAAAGTTCCCACTGCATATGCACAGAAAACCCTTTGAAGTATCATAACAACGACCATCATTTAGGCACGGGCTAGATTTGCATGCACGCAACTCTGTAACATGCGCATACATTACATACAATCGGGTGTAGAGCAAGAACAGTTTTTCTATACTTTGATAGCGCACTTTATTAACGTTTGTGTGTGCAGTTGTATACACATATATAGCAATGTTATTAGCAATGAACGACATAAATCCTACATTTATATTCTCACTAGTCACGCGAATGCTGAAATCGTCACGGATAAATGAATCATGAAAAAGTAATATATCTACGTATAAATAAATTTGTTAACTAATTTAAACAAACGTACGGTATGCATACACATACAAGTAATACAGAATGTGCATGCAAATAAAAATGGTTTCTGTTTGAATCCTAGCCTCCACACACTAACACATACACACACGCTTCGGTCAGAACTAATAATGATTGCACATTCCTATGTAAATGGGTGCGAGAGTGTGAGAGAGAATCAGTTTGTATGATTAATATCATCGTAATTTGAACGTATACACGCTAATATAGACCGGTAATACATAACATGGTTTTCCTTAACTAGAATCACAGTAAATGCATTAAAACAACAGTTCTGGTCCTTAGACGGTATGAAACGAGTCTTACCCATAATATGGGTAAAAAATTATAATGAGAGTATATTATACTCTCATTATTTAATTTCTATATATGCTCATGCTCATGACGAAATATCACGCATAAATAAATGACGAAAATTAATATACTTATGATGTATACATCAATTTATGATCGTGCATGTGGACCGCACTTGCAACCGGACATATGGATATGGCAATTGTAAAATACATTACTATACTTGCATATTACCTACCAGAGCATGTCGGGCCTTCATAATAGTCACGGCACTCGCACAGAAAGCCTTGCTCAGTGTTTTTACAAGCACCATAATGTTGACATGGGTTAGATTCGCACGCATCAAATTCTATAACATGCACATACGTTATATACGTCGGGTGTAAAACAAGTACGAAGAGATCAGGTTTACTGTACTTTGATAGTTATGATACGTTCGTTTACGTGCAGCAAATCTATACCGTCTAACGATTATTTTAAACTAATATGCAGTCAATATAGGTTACATGATATTCAAATATAACATACACCTTATAACATACACCTGTTTTGTTGCGTACAAGTTAACATATATATTTCCAAGATGTTATTTAGTAGTTTAATTTTTACGTTTCCTTTTGAGTTAATAAATGTTCGTTCGTGGTTACGTAAATAATTAGGCTTGAGTTAGCATAAAAAGCATGTTTATGTATGTTATCTTTTACATAGTAAACACAAAAATCAAGTCAATTATAATATGACATGCATTACATTTTATTTATCAACTACCATAACGTCAGTAGTGACTTGTGAAGTTGCAGCGACTTAATCGGCCGAAAGAGAATATCTCGCGAGCATCACGATTAGACATACACAAAACAAATTTACGTGACACAAGAATTCGCCAAGCCAAAACGCACATTATCAGAATCTATCTACTCCAATATGCCGATCAGAGAATTAGAAGCCGTAAACAACTCGTTGAAGGTAGAATCTTCCCATCAGCCTGACACTGGTTTCGGGAGTAAATTATGCTACCAGTGTCTGGACTATTTTTAAGGAAACATTATTAGGAATGAAACTGATGCTTCGGAAACCAACATGACGACACTGAAACCCCGAAAGAGAGACTAGTTAAACATTACAAGACTGACATATGTGCTGTGTGAAGTGTAAAACAATATCGCGGATGCTAAACCCAGGTATGTACGCTTCGAACCTTCACCTACACCGCTGCTAAAGAGCGCCCTTCCTGCTAAAATTCAGACACTGACTCATGTTATCAATATCTCTTGTGAATGAGGCACTGCTCTGCGAAACTCAGAAAGTCTGTCATAACACCGCTGCTCACAAAAACCTACATAGGGTCGAAATACGCTGAACATTTATTGTCCAGTTTTAATTTTGCAATTCGTTACTTAAGTCTTTGAAAAGATAGCATCCACTCGATTAAAACATTAGGAGCTACAATCGGCATACTTTAAATAGAGTGCAGCTCGTCATAACCATATATTTGGCGAACACCAAGGGTATCCTTCTAGTTATTCTGGCTTTAATATCCGTGTTTGGTACTATCAATGCTGCTATCCTACTAAAGACTATGCCTAGACAACTGAGACTTAGTGAATGGATCAGTGAAATCAATTGTTAGACAATTAAGTACAAATTCAAACTAAACGAGAGCAAGGCTGAATTTGTGGTGGCTTTCAGTCCGTATGATCTGAAGAACTATGGACTAACAAAGTACCTCATTGTTGGTGGAGACACCATAAAACCCCGTTGCCTGCGTCAGGAACTTGGGGGCTCACATTGACATTCACAAAAGAGTGAAGCAGCATGTTGATGTTTTGTGCAAGAAGTCTAAGTACCACCTGATACGTATACGCTCCATCAGCGCTTTTATCAAAAACACCTGCCTGCTACTACTTAATCACTGCATTGGTTGGCTCATGATTAGAATACAACACAGGTGATACTTAGATTTATTGCTGCTTGACCTATCCGAATATCACTTAACACGTCTCCAGAAGATTCACAACAGGGCAGCCCGTGTGGTTGTCTTTGCACCTATATTTTCACACATCACGCCAGTACTCGCGCACCTGCATTGGTTACTTGTCAGACAGCGTATTTTGGTTAAAGTACTTGTGTTTACTTATAAGGCGCTCCATGCTTTGGCGCCGGAGTATCTAGCACATCTGCAACATTCCCGCACTCGTCTCGTCTACGGCAGCTTCATTACTCTCCTCAACTTGCAGTACCACCAGCATTACGCTTTTTGAGCAAGCCAGGTTTTAGCGTGAATGGTTCTACCACATGGAATGAATAATCACTGACGCCATGTTATGCTCAATATGTTACTGCTTACAGTCAATTAAGCATACTATCTACTTACATCACGTTTTAATAATTTTTTAACATTACGTTTTGTATTATTTATAATTGTTTTCTTATACATAACGTATTCAATGTACACATATAACTTATGTGTTTTCTTAATTGTTTTTTTAGATACTTGTGAGCACATTGATTAAGATATAGCTGGAGATCGCGTGATAAAAGAACAAAATCATTGTTTACATATCCCTGTTTACAACGAAAACGTGCTTCTGACATACTTACTATACATAATCGGAAAGTAAAAAGCTATGAAATTAAATGTCTTACATTATTACGACGATCGTCATTTACATTTGATGATAATAGTAACAACAGTCATCATCATCATCATTCTTGTAATGATACGTGTTAATACATTTTCTCCAATCAGGGATATTTTTCACATTGAATTCTCCAATCACTGACACTCACGGGAAAAACATGCTCAAAGAGACAATTGTATTTACATTTACAAGTACACTGAATATTCGTGCGTTCACATATCGGGTTACATAATTCATGAAATTGCTCAATTATTATCAGTAATTTCAACATATACACGCTAAAATAAAAACTGATTATAAAATAACTAGAATCGGAAAATACAGAATTCGTCTATTATATTATTGCTACGGCAATTGTTGTATTACAATGTGATACAAGAATGATGGCGATGACGAATATTAGGTGTTAGTATTCGCCATCGCATCATTCTTGTAACACATTGTAATATACGTTCTACAATTAAATAGTTTTTAGATGGAAACCTGCCACACATATACACTCAGGGAAAACATCATACACAATGAAATATATTATTTACATTTATAAGTATTAATGATGTTCGCGTGAGTGAGAATTAGTAACATTCATCGTTTATTATCATCATCATAATTTCAACACACACACACAAAAATAAAGCCTATTGACACACCTCTTATCATCATAAATATAACAATATTGAACACAAAATTGAAGTCCCTGCCAAAGTATGAGAACACTTTTCTACATCCTCATTGTTTTGATTTATTTTTTATTCTTTTATTTTCACAACAAAATCGTCAGGCCTGCCACATTAATCGACAACTGATATTTTAGTGTATACGCGAATGTTCATGCGGGAACCCGCGAGTCACGCTTGTTCTGTGGAACGTACAACATACATATTATAATTTCTTAATGCTTACCGTTGCATGTCTTCCCTTCAAATTGTCCAGTACACTGGCACAGAAAGCCTTGTAAAGTGTTAATACACTGACCATCGTGTTGGCATGGACGGGATTTGCATGCATGCAAAACTACAACATGCATGCATGCAAAACTACAACATGCGCACACATTATATACAATCTATTGTAGAGCAAGTACACACACAGCGTATATATATATATATATATATATATATATATATATATATATATATATATATATATATACTTTGCTGTTTCTATCTACCATACCATATACCACTGCTATGTGCTGTGTGATATGATTTCAAATTATGCCATACATTGAACACTGAACACAGCTATTTTACTAAGTACACGTTAATGTGTATATGATAATAATACACCAATATATGTGAATGCTCCTGATTGCATCAATTTGTTTTCTTTCTTATGTACACAATAAATAAAATCAAACCGCACAGAACTATGAAATTTAATATATGCTATCACTAATCATCAAAATCATTCTTGCTGGAACATATTTTAATACATTGAGTGTTTTTTCCAGAAGAATCTTACTAGTAAAACCAAACAACAAATTGCTATTGTTATATTTACATATACAAGTAATAATAAACGTACGCGCACACGTAAGATAGTGCGAAAGTGAACGAGTTTGTTCCGTTTGTATTATCAATTTGTGAACAGACACGCTCTAATGAAAATCCTGAAGATTCGGGTTGTTCCTTGGTAAATGGCTTAGTAACTGCACATAAACAACTCTCAAAATCATTAGCCAGGTATGAAACAGTTATAAGTTTACAGTTTCATTATTTACTGTTTTCATTCATACTCATGATAGGCATGCATCAGTCACTGAACATCGATATGGTCCAAGTTAAAAACGAACATATGCACGTGCATGTGAACATTGGATCATATATTATTGTAACTGCATACTACCTACCGGTGCACGTCCGCCCTGAATATTTTCCCTTGCATCTGCATCTAAAGCCGCGAAACGTGGTGTCACACTCCCCACGATTCTGACATGGGTTAGACTGGCATGCATCCAACACTGTAACATGCACATACATAACATTCAGTTGGGTGTACAGCAAGTACACACATACCATGCTTACTATACTTTAATAGGTCTTTGATCACCGTATATTTGTAATAAATATAAACCGTCTAATAATGAAAATAGTTGTTATACCTCAACAATTAAATGCAGTTCGTATATATTGTGACACACACATACACACACACACGCACGCACGCACGCACGCACGCACGACCACACACAGCACGCACGCACACACACACACCACGCACACACACACACACACACACACACACACACACACACACACACACACACACGTTTTACTACGTATACACACACACACACACATACACGCTACGTCACAAAATCACCAGTAACGTTATTAGTAAAAAAAGTATAGACCTATGAAATATAATGTAGTATGGTATTATTACGGGTATAATTGACATGTGATAATAATAATAAAATCATCATTCGTGTAATAACACTTGTTTAATATTCATACTTCTACTATTGCATCCTGGATATGCACATATTCACGGAAAACCACACACAACTCTATAATATGTTTACATCTTCACTTAATAATAACTATGCTTGCGTAAAATACATAGGTGTAAGAGTGAGAGAGTTCGTTTTTATTATTTGTCGTGATTGGAACACATCAAAACAAAATAAAACCTGTAAAATATGTTTTGCCTTCACAAATACCGCAGCTAGTGTATTGTGATAGTTGTTGAAGTTCTTAACTAGGTACGACGGATTCTACATTTACATTTTAATTATTTATTATTATCCAATAATGTTCTTGTTCATATCGTCACGTATGCCAGAGTTATTTAATAACTATGTTTTAAAGTATAAATGAATGCATGTATTTGAATGAGCAATCGCGCATGCATACACGCATGCACGCGTGTTTCCCTGGAAAGTACACTTACTTACTGAAATTGTATAGTACCTACCAGAGCATACCTCTCCTTGATAATTGTCTATGCATTTGCACTTAAAGCCGTGTGCAGTGTCTTCACACTCACCATCATGTTGACATGGACTAGATGTGCATGGAATAACCTCTATAACATGCACATATGATATGGTGTACAATAAATACATATCATTTATGTGAAGTTAACTATACATAGGTAGGTATTCGACTACCGTAAACGCATAGTAAATATCAACAGTTTAACTACAACAGTTATTATACCTATTATAACATTGAATGCAGTTCTTATAGAATGTGACTCGGTTTTCAAATTAGGACAAATTAGTCTGCGTGAATGCGTCGGTGCTAACGTGCGTTATCTTGTTTATATGCATAAACGTGTTCACGATATAGATAGGTACGTATGCTACGTGATACAACAATTATGTTTGATAACACATCCCCAGCAGATATCTTTCAAAATGTATGAGAATTAAATGCACAAGGATGTGTTGCGTAGTGGCGTTGACATGCATACAATACGCATATACATATTTTCGTATCTCCATCGTGTATCTAACATTATGATACTAAGCCATGCAAGGTGTAAATTAAGCAACCAACCGGAAACGCGTGGTAGGAAAATTTGTACATGTCGTCACCTCAAAGGTTCAAATTGGTAACATTAATATCGATATCGTCTGAACATTATGTTAGAAGGTAAAATAACAGCATAATCGTATATTTAAATGTGTACTTAAACAATAGTTAACTGGCTATATACAACTAAGCTAACAATTAAACGTTTATGTCTTTCGCTTAAATGAATGAATAGGAATGGCAACACCAAACTAAACTGGCCCATTAAAATGTAATATAATATAATATAATATAATATAATATAATATAATATAATATAATATAATATAATATAATATAATATAATATAATATAATATAACTAGCGATACAAAAACTACCCAGACAGTTGTAGGGTATATTTGTGTAGATAATATAAACACACTTTTTTAACGTGCCAAATTATGTTGTGCACTATCGTCTGCTTAGGTCGCACGCAAATAAACTATATACAAACTTACTCAATCAGAAAATGTAAAAAATTTATCCGTTTTTATTTCACTTGGCAGCTTTTTGCATCGGCTCGATTAAACATAATCAGTTAAATGTGCATTTTCATTCCCTAAAAATTGAAAAATTCCTCAAGATGTTATCAGAGCTGATGTTAAATTTGAAAATTCTCCATCGGGCATATACACTTCGCAATGTATGGGAGTTAGTTCCATCAGTTGTACATTGTCGATGTAGTTGACTCGCGCATACGGTGATTGTTCCAACAGTGAAAAAATTGAACGGCGGCTAAAACAGATATTGAACGCATGAAGTCCAGACCAAACTAGCCGTTGCATCTTTCTCACGATTAACTTAGTGTTTTTAAAGCCCACCTGACAGCATACGTTGAATGTAAATAACATATCTACAACTGGACTCAATTAGTAGTACAAATGTAACACTTTCTAACTGCATTGCATATGTTGTGATAAGTCATACACAACTTAAACTAACAGCGAATCTCATATGACAGACCTGTTTGATAACTACACTATCATGACATACATCGTAAGAATTTCCGAAATACAGATGGTGTGGACACTGACGCATAGGAACGCAAGTACGTCTTAAAGTAGCTCAGCTTGCGTTTTGTCAACCCAAATACCATCCAGATAAACATGTACATATGAGCACAATAATAAGATTGGAGGAATCATTTCGTAGAAAGGACACTAGAAATCGTCCTCCCAATTAAACCAGGCCAGAAGTAGCATTGGACAACAAACTGATATTACTCACAATGTGTTCAAGTTAGCGGCATCTGTTGTATATTGTCGTTATAACTGACTCAACCGAGAATAAAGAAATACTTCAGCGCAATAAACGTCGAAATAAAGGGCTCACCCCATACCATTCCGGTGTGACTAGCCACTATACATCGTTCACGATTTGTTAAATGTTGTTTTGTATTCAACGAAAGTCTCACCTGCACAGTTCTTTCCCCGGTAGTTAGCAGTGCAAGTGCAATCATAACGTCTTCCACTTTTTTTGCATGCAGCCCCGTTCTTGCATGGCTTAGACTTGCAGGCGTTATATTCTACAAGTAGCATAATACGGTTGCAAAGAGAAATACATTCGACACAATAAATGTATGTAATATATACGTACCTGTTTTACGGTAGTGTTCGTATCAGTTAAATATAAATGTACATCACAATAGTGTTCTTGCAACATTACTGATGTTTCATACTTACTCATACATCCGCCCACATACTAGCTTCCGTAAATGCATATGTTCCTAACCGTGTGTCTATATATATATATATATATATATATATATATATATATATATAGACACTACACTACAATCATATAGTGTTAAGATTGAATCCAACCACACCTACGCATGAAAGCACGCACGCACGGACACACACACACCCACACACCCATAAACAAACACACCACAACACAACACAACACAACACAACACAACACAACACAACACAACACAACACAACACAACACAACACAACACAACACAACACAACACAACACAACACAACACAACACAACACAACACAACACAACACAACACACACAACAACACAACACACACACAACACACACAACACACACACACACACACACACACAAACAAACACACACACACACACAGTCATGGAATGACCCACATACAAAGCTATAATTATATTTACAAAGCTTAATGAAAGTTCGTGCGCACAATAAATTTAATGTGCGCACGAACTTTCGTCGTAATACATACACATTAAAATACAACGTGTTGATACGTCGTTTCTCAATGAGAACAATAATTAAAATGAAGCTATTGTCGAGGACCTTGCCCAGGTATGTGCAAAAGGTTCCTGGGTTTACATTGTCATTAGGCCATGTTTATTTCCCAGTTGTACTCATGACAAAATTGGCACGCATTCAACATGTATACATTTATGTGTGCATGTGCAAATTCAACCGTGTGTACATACACACGTGCATGCATATTACTGAGGAAAATACAACATACACTTACTGGAATTATTGTATAATACCTACCGGAGCATGTCAGTCCTTCATAATTGCCCTTACAGTCACATAGAAAGTCGTGTTCAGTGTTATAACACTCTCCACCATGTTGGCATGGTGTGGATAAGCATGCATAATATCCTGTAACACGCATATATATCACATACAATCGTGTAGAGCAAATACATATACATGAAGTTTACATAAATGCGGCTGTGAAATAGATTGTTCAATTAACATTGTCATAATTTGAACACAAATACGTTCATATAAAACCTGTAAATACACGTTGTTGCTTCATGAATATCACATTATATATATATATATATATATATATATATATATATATATATAAATCAACTATCTAGTTCCTTAGCCAGACATTACAACAAATGTGATCTTTTGCATTGTCATTAGTAATTGTCTAGATAAGCTCGTGAAACAAATCGTCACGCATACATCAATCACTGAAATTTCTTATTTATATTTAACAAGATTGCCACCTAGAAAATCAACTCTAGATGGCAGGTGGACAAGGAAGCCCATTGGCTTATCGTGAGTCCAACCCATCTATCTAAATGTACCCCGTCCTTCTTAGGTTTATGTCGATTTTATTCTTACACATATTAACACTACTAGCACCTACATAATTAGCAAATAATCTGTTCCATTCATTTACTGTTCTTTGTGAAAATGACAGTTTTCTACTATCTAGTCTACACTGCTTCTTTGCTAATGTAACTCCATGTCTTCTAGTCCTTCTCCCTTCCTTAACCGAGAAAAAAATATTTTCATACCCATTCAATATTTTAAACTCTTCTATCTGATCTCCTCTCAATCTCCTGGTTTCTAGTGTTGTTAAACCATATTCTTTTAGACGCATTTCATAACTAATATTCCTCAGTGTTGGTATCATTTTGGTTGCTCTCCTTTGTACTATTTCTAGCATATCAATATCCTTCTTGCGATATGGCCTCCATGCTTGTATGCAATATTCTAAATGAGGCCTAACTATGGTCAGTTATCACGAAACGTCGACAGAATTTGCTTTGGGGGGGGGGTAAATTTATAATTCAATATTTCACGTTTTCCTTGTACTCACTAATAAATAACATGTCAACGTATACGGGAAATAAATTTGGGTAACTTAATTAGTAAAAACCGGCTCTTTGGCATCGCTTTGAAGTTGTCTTTACATGTTGCGCTATACAGAGCGTATGCATGCACATCGTGTATTTAATATACATGTTATTGTATTTCGTTTTTCCGCTATGTGTTTTCATTTGTTTTGAGCATATAACATATTTATGGTTCAAAATGGGCAGCAGTGACAACGTTTGCAAAACATTGTTTTGTTTTCATACAATTTAGAAATTAAGAAACGTTTTCGGTCTCCTGTAAAAAGAGTAAAGCGGTTATATAATTATTACTTGTCATTGTATGGGGAACTGCTTGTATAGTATCACCGTAAAGGTTAGTATAAAATGAACAATTACCATTTCAACGGAACATATCTTATGTGGGTACTGTCATCTGTAGTCTTCATGAGGATGTTTAAAATAGGTATACGCTCGGTATCGCTGAAAGGCTTTGCGATGTACAAACGTCATAATGAATATAGACAGTGTGGCTGCATTTCTAATTTACCGTTGTCACGTAGTTTAAGTAATATCAGGAAAATGTGTGAGAAAAAAAAACGTTCACTAATATTCAAAACTCTGACCAAAATTAATACGTCAATGTCGTTCGTTCGGTATCTTCAAAAACTACCGCACGTCAAAATATGAATCTATAATACTTCACTACAGGTTTTACATTTTTTCGGAAACCAATTTAATCTATACAGGTTTTATCTAAACGGAAGTACCAACACATAGATACAACTAGTATTTTTTTACTTTATTATTTACAATTGCATACGCTTTGTTGAAAATTTCCATGGGCTCGGTATCGACCAAACTACCCCACCACATATACTGTTCCTGTGGCGCACCCGTTCAACAAAACGCTGACATTTTTCAAAGACTCTATATCGAACTATACACAGTTAAATGGGTAAAGAAACCACACACCTGTGATTATTGGTTAATCCATAATTCATATTCGTATAGTAGTACTACAGAAAAAATTCAAAACATGGGTCCAAAATACCCTTTATTTGCCTGTATCTTCCATAATTTTGAAGATACACATGTAAAAGTTGGGTTCCCATGGTACCTGTCAACGAGGCGGTTGCTATGACCACCATTACAACGCCGTGCTGTATGTTTTTGTAATGATTATATTACAAACAAGTTTTGTCGACGTTTCGTGATAACTGACCATATATATATATATATATATATATATATATATATATATATATATATATATATATATATATATTAAGAATACAATAGGTCCCAATACTGATCCATGCCGTACTCCACTCATAACCGATTTCCAGTTTGAAACCTTCCCATCAACTGCTACTCTTTGTCTTCTATCAATAAGCCATTTTTCTATCAAGTTAATCATACCATTTCCTATGTCATGGACCTTTAGATTAAATAGTAATCTTTGATGTGGCACTCTGACAAAGGCTTTTTAAAAATATAAACATATTATATATTCTGGTGATCCCTCATCTACCCACTTTGTGACATCTTTCCCCCCAAAAAACGTCTTTGTTAAGCATGACCTCGCTTTTAGAAATCCATGTTGAGATGGGTTTATCAAGTTATTTTTAACAAGAAATCAACCACGCGATCTTTAATTAGTCTTTCTAACAGTTTTATGACTCGTTTTGTTACTCGAACCTTTTTTTAAATAAGGGTATAATGTTTGCTTCTTTCCATTCTGACGGAACTACTCCCTCCTCTAATGACGAATTGAACACTGTTGCAAGCGGTATGCTAATTTGTTCTGCAATGTGAATGAATGTATGCACGTGTATGCTCAATCGCGTATTTGTCTGTGGAAACAGTAACATGTTACTGTAATTGCATAATACCAACGGGTGCACGTCAATCCTCGATAATTTCCATTGCATTTGCATTGATAGCCGTGTTCAGTGCTAACACACCGACCATCATGTTGACATGGGCTAGATCCGCACACATTAATATCTACAACATGCACATGTATTACATATAGTTGGGTGTAAAGCAAGTTCATATATATATATATATATATATATATATATATATATATATATATATATCAAATGTACTATTCTACGTAAATTGTCTACGTAATTGACACAACCAAATGGCGAATGTACCAAACGTTGAACATATAAATACCTCACTGCCAGATATATTGAAAACAATTATCGATTGCTTCAAAATCCAGACTAGCACTAGCACTTACAACTTACTCACGAGTATCTTGGTATTATTATTCAACGAAAGACTCACCTTCGCAGTTCTTTCCCTGGTAAGAATCAGAGCACGTGCATTTATAAGATCTTCCATTTTTATTGCATGTAGCCCCGTGCTTGCATGGACTGGACTTGCAAGCGTTATATTCTGCAAGAAGCAGAATACGACAGCAATGTATATTTGACAAATTCAATATACTTCATATTTAAATACCTGTATTCTGGCAAAGCTTTCGTACCAGAGAACGACAACGATACGTCACAATAGTTTTCCTGCAACATTACTGCTGTTCCTTTCGTATATACAGTGTGCGAGTGTGCGTGTGTGTGTGTATCATCAGCATCACCACTGTGCAGCCGTAATGTCCCGTGGTTGGACTAAGTCCTCAGCATGCTTCTTCCACATATGCTTATCTTGCGCTATCCTCTGCCAGATGGTACCCTTCCAGTAGTCGTCTCACCGGTATTCCTCTAGGTATGTTCCTTTCGTAGGGTTTCCAGGTGGTGCTACGCAGTGGCCATCGGTTATCTTTAACCCTGCTAACGTGCCCTGCCCATGTCCACTTTCGTCTTCTGATTTGTTCAATCCTGTCTATACATTTTGTCTTTTCTCTTACCCTGATGTTTGTTTTCTGTTCCGGTATGTACTCCCTTTCATCTTTGTTTGTGCGGCTACTAGCTTGTTCTTTGCTTGGGTGGTGAGTGCCCATGTTTCCGAGCCGTATTTCATTGCTGGAAGTATGCATTAGTTGTAGACTTGTCTCTTCAAGTATGTTCCAATGTTACCCTTGGAGATGTCGCGGTGCTTGGCGAATGCTGTACATCTGGCCGTGATTTTTGTTTGAACCTCATTGTGTTGTTTTATTTCTCTGGTGCTGTATCTCTGTCCCAGGTAGGTGTAGCTTTCAACGTTCTCGATCTGAGTGTTGTTGACATATATTGGTGTGTCGTTTTCCATCATCAAATTTGTCTTCGACTTGTTCATCTTCAAACCCTGATTTTCATTGTCACCAGCTAATTCCTGTAGCATTTGTTGTTGCTCATGTGGTGTATTAGCGCATATGAGTATGTCGTGGCGAAACGAATACGACTAAGATGTTCGCAGTCTATCTTCAAGCCTCTGGTTTCCAAGTCAGTCGTCGGAATATGCTTTTGAGTGCTGGCGTGAACAGCTTGGGCGATATGGTATCTCCCTGTCGTACTCCTCTCCTGATGTTGATCTTGCTGTTTTCTGTGTGTAGGTGGACTGTCATCGCGCTGTTGGTGTAGATTTCCTTCAGGTGTTCGATGTACACATATTCTATCCCCTGTTGTTGAAGCGAGGTAAGTACTGCTTGAATTTGCATTGAGTCGAAGGCTTTCTTGTAGTCGACGAATGCGATGCAGAGTGGGATATTATAATCATTCTCTGCACTTCTCCTTCAGTTGGTTTACGACGTGGGTGTGTTCTGTCTTTGAATATCCGCCTCTGAATGCAGCTTGTTCTCGTGGCTGGTTTTCGTCAAGTGTTTTCTCTAGTTCTTTTTGAGATCTTTCTTATTTCCCTTCTTGAAGATTTTCATCTTCTTAGTGTTCTTCCACGCTGTGGTTATTCGTATTTCTGATATGCATTTAGTGTACAGCTTAGCCAGTGTCTTCGAGGTGGTATCTTCTCCTGCTTTCAATGTCTCGATGTTTATATGTTCGATACCTGTTGCTGTCTCATTCTTCATATTTCTTAGTGCTGATTCCACCTCCCATGACGTTACATCTGGTACCTCTTTTGGGTCAGTGTGGATTATGGTACTCTATTCACTGTCGTATAGCTCGATATAGAATTCCTCTATTCGTTTTATGATCTTATCGTGATCATGCATTTCTCTACTATGCATATCTACGAGTGTGCTCAGTGTGTCTTGGCCTAGCTTCTGCGTTTTTCGGACTTTTCTAAGCCTCTTTGATGCCATTATCGTTTATCGTATGATCTTTTGGTTTTATTTCATGATGTCCTCTCTTGCTTTGCTGTCGCATTCTTCATATCTCGTAGTGCTGCATCCACCTGCCATTATTATATCTATTGTACATCTGTTGGGTCAGTGTAGATGATGGTACTTTGTTCATTGTCGCATAGCTCGGTGTAAAATTCCTCTATGGTCTTATTTTGATCATGAATTTCTCTACTCTGCTTATCCAGGAGTGTAATACGTCTGCTTTGGCCTAGCTTCTGCATTCTTTGGACTTTCTTCAGACTCTTTGATACCATGATCGTTTCTCAAATGATCTCTTGGTTGTATTTCCTGATGTCCGCTCTTGCGTTCTTTTTGATGATCTTGCATAATTCTCGTCTTGCATAGGGCTCGTGTTGGTGATGATATCCTCGATTTCTATGGCTTGTTAACTGCCTTAGCTATTCTTGATGCGCTTTGTTGGATTATGTCTGTGATGGTTTCGCTAATGGTATCGATATTGTTTAGTTTTTGTAGTGTCTCGAATCAGTTTCTCAAATCGAATTGAAATTCGATCTTCTTTGATCCTATTCGCGTGGCATCTACTCTAGATGGCCTCTTGGTCATAATTTTTTCCTTTCCACCTCTTCGTCCAGTTTGATGTTGCTCATAACCAGTCTGTGATCACTTCAAATGTTGACTTGTTTGATAACTGTTACGTATGTGACAATGGCTGGCCTGTTTGTTAGGATGTAATCAATTTCGGTCTTCGTTACACCGAAACAACAATTATATATATATATATATATATATATATATATATATATATATATATATATATATTTGTGTTTGCGTAGTACGTATTTACACATGATCTTTCGTAAATGTATAAGTTCTTAACTGTGTTTATATATATATTAACAATCATTCAATAACGACAAGTTTGTATATTAAAAATGTATTAGAACATGAAAATAAAACCATATACAATAACGCATACATTTATTCGTTCACTACTTAACAATTATGTGCTTGCATCTGTTTGCATACATTAGTTTACTTTTAACAAACACTGTACATAGAGTCAGGAAGTACTGAATTATGACAGCTCTTCTATTATTTTATTACCATGGCTGTCACTTCCTGTGGAAATAATAACAATCATCATTTGTCTGGTAATAAACCATTTTAATATAATTACTACAAATGAATAGTTTTAAATATGAATCCTAACACACACACACACACACACACACACACACACACATGCATGCACGCACGCACGCACGCACGCACGCACATACACTGCCATGGAATAAGAATGTTAATGATTGTTCGAGCACACATTATTTTATATAGGTGCCAGAGAGTGAAATTGCATAGTTATTATCTCAAAAGTTTAGCACCTATTCACTAAAATAAAACCTCGTGATGCACGTCGTTCCATCAAAGTGATCATACAAAGTGCAATTAAATAATTGTCCTTGCACAGGTATGAAAAAAACGTTTTTGCATTTACATTCTCAAAATAATCATGCATGCAACAGTTACTGATAATTTATATGTCAATGTATACATGTGTGTGTGTGTGTGTTGTGTGTGTGTGTGTGTGTGTGTGTGTGTGTGTGTGTGTGTGTGTGTGCGTGCGTGCGTGTGTGTGTGTGTGTGTGTGTGTGGCGGTGCGTGCGCGCGTGCGTGTGTGTGGAACAGTGTCATCATATGTTTCAAATATGGCATTCCCTTCATTATTTTCTAGAAGATAGTTGACCCTATCATTGTGTTTGTTTCTTTTCCTCTGTTTGCATTTCTAATTTCGAAACTGTTTAACGAGTGCGGCTTTTGCATATGTTGTTCTTTTCCTTTGGCTGCTTTTGATTATTTATCAGTAAAATAAATTAACATTTTCGAACTTGATCGTCAGTTTGTTCGCCGACAGCACATATTTCCTAGTAATTGAAAATCCGAGTCATTACCGTGAATCGCAAGTGCAAGTTAGTCACAGTCAGTGCACATTGCGCTTGAGTGTCATTCACGGTCAGTGCACATTGAGCACAATTGCTAGATAGTCACGTCCAGTGCAAACTGATTTTGACTCTCTAGACATAGGAATGTCTCTTGTCGAAAATTAAATTTTTTTTCCGAGTCCATTCACTTTGCGTAGTTTGCTATTTGTATATAGGCATCGCGGCTCAGACTACACGGCATCATGTCGAAATGTTTGCTAACAACACATTCAAGGGAATTATTGCGAGTAACACAGGCTCGTGTACACCTGATCTGCCATTTTGAAACATTTGTTTACATCTATCTGACGTTTTACATAGACAGTCGAAGTATGTGTGTGTGTGTGTGTGTGTGTGTGTGTGTGTGTGTGCGTGCGTGGTGCGTGTGTGCGTGCGTGTGCGTGTGCGTGTGCGTGTGCGTGTGCGTGTGCGTGTGCGTGTGCGTGTGCGTGTGCGTGTGCGTGTGCGTGTGCGTGTGCGTGTGCGTGTGCGTGTGCGTGTGCATGTGCATGTGCATGTGCATGTGCATGTGCATGTGCATGTGCATGTGCATGTGCATGTGCAAATGCAACCGTGTGTATAGGCACGCGTGCATGCGTGTTACTGAGGAAAGTGCAACATATACTTACTGGAATTATTGTATAATACCTACCGGAGCACGTCAGTCCTTCATAATATCCCATGCAGTCGCATTCAAAATCTTTTTCAGTGTTATAACACTCACCACCATGCTGGCATGGTGAGGATAAGCATGCATAAAATACTGTAACATGCACATACATTACGTACAATCAGGTGTAGAGCAAGAACACCTATATCAATTATACTACACTTTGACAACTATTCGATTAACATATACGCAAAAAACAGAAACAATATAATAATAACGATTGTTATCACTGAACACTTAATGCATTGTCTTGTTTTTCAAAATATAGCATAGAGTATACACAGCACGGAAAATACACATGATGCTTTACTTATATATTCAAGTTTACAAGTAATAATGAATGCATGACTGTACTTTAATATATGTGGAAGTGAGTTGGTGTGTCCGGATAATGTTATCGTAACTTGGACACAAAAAACATTAATATTAAACATGTAAATATAAGGCATTGCTTCACAAATGTCACAGTAAATGTTTTGAAACAACAGTTCAGGTCCGTAGCCAGGCATGTCATTTACATTCTCATTAGTGATTTCCAGATATGCTCATTACAAATCAGTTACGGATTTTTTTAATTTTGGTTTATGAACGTATTTATGCAGGTGCATGCGCAATCGCGTGTCTGTAGAAATTGTCATATACGTTACTGTAACTGCGTAATACCTACGGGAGCACGTCAGTCCTCTAAAATTTCCTTTGCATTTGCATTCATAGCCGTTTGCAGTATTACTACACCCACCATCATTTTGACATGGTCTAGATGTGCATGCATTCATATCTATAACACGCACAAACATTTCATATAGAACGTGTTGAGAAAGATCTGATAAAGAAATGACTATTTTATGTATATTATCTACGTAGCTGACACACCCAAATGGAGACTGTACCACCAAAACAACATCGAAATACGTCACCGCTACATATATCAAAACTAATTGTCGATTGCATAAAACGTGATGTCATTAGCCATTACAACTTTTTCAGGAGAACATTGTGTTATGTATTCAAAGAAATATTCACCTGCGCAGTTCGTTCCCGCGTAATAACGTGTGCATGTGCAGTGGTATTTTCCTGAAACTGTATTGCATGTAGCTCCGTGTGTGCATGGGTTGGACTTGCAGGCGTCGTATTCTACAAGAAGTATAATGTGGTATAATTGTGTAATCTATTTTACAAATAAACTACAGGTAATATGTAAACACCTATTTTCCGGGAAGGTTTTCATATCATTTAACTATTAAGACACACCGTAATAGTTTTCCTGCAACACCTGTATATAGTTTATATATAATATATATATATATATATATATATATATATATATATATATATATATATATATATATATATATAATATATATTATATATATAGGCATAGATACCCAGTAACAGGAAGGATAATTGACCAATACATTATAAATAATAGAACAACAATTTAATAACTAAGACAACAATAAGGACAGTGCATACATATAAATACATTATATATATATATATATATAATATATATATATATATATATATATATATATATATATATATATATATATATGTCATTATATAACCATTTTACTAGAGATATTTAAATTAAATAAGTCTAAAGGTTTAAATTAAATACAATATTATTGAAAATAATATAATTAAACATTGAGAACAATAATTACACAAACACCCAACAAATATAGCGTATACAAGCCAACATCCATTGTGTGTTGACATTTCAGTTCTTGATAATATATCAACAATTTGATGACTAAAATACAAAAACTAAAACTAGCCATACATCTATTCAAAACAGAGTGATTTTTAATATTGATTCTGCTACTATAAACTCTAAATGTGGGTGTAGCTTAACAGAAATCGAGGACAGTGGAATTGGTTAGCCTACCCAAATAAAGGAAATGTCTAGTTGGGAATTTACATACTTTGATTAATAGAACATGAGCTATGCAACAACATGGTGTGGAGGGAAGGTAATCTAAAATGATCGCAAATTTCAAGATAGCTGTTAAATTAGTGTATAATGGATTTGTAACATTGATGTGTAATGATTATTTTGAACTCATTCAATGTTGTCAATAACTGTACGTTATCAGGTTCTCCAGATTACACTGCTTTACTCCAACTGACGTTTCATAACAGATATACACAGGTATCGCATGTAAATCGGTAAATCACTTGCAAATGCGCTTTGTGAAGCTCACCTTAACTTTCTTTTCGAAACAGTAAGATTAATATGAACTTTAAAAGTCAAATTTTCTATCAATTTGACACCGATTTGTCTGATAGCAATGACCTTGGACAGAGACTGGCTTGAAATCATATACTCATAGATTATACGTTTCTTTTTTCAGTGAACGACATTACACAGCATTGCACCGCATTGATATGAAGGTGTCTCAAACCAAACACACACTGTCCTGATCCTTCTGCAGCAATTAGCAATCAGTCGTCGACGTAATGCCTTTAAACAATTGTGAACCCTTAATTTACAAGATAAAGATAAAGTGGCCGAAATTGGGAGCCATACTAAACCGGCCCCCAGTCAGAAGCTTTCCCTTCGATGAGCCAGACGGTTTTTCTGTTGACAAGTGAAATATATGCAACCATTCTATACAATGCCCTGAATAGTTATGCGATTTAAGTTTGTGAATTAGCAAAGGATCGAAGAATCGAAGGTTTTATTAAACTTCAAATATATAGCATCAACCTGTTTCTCGTTGTCAAAAAGATTCAGAAATCGCATTCGAGTAACAAGCTAGATTGGTTACTGTGCACTTCGCAAATCCATGTTGGCTGTCCGAAATCGGGCTACATACGTGTTGATAAAACAAAACGAATACTTTTTTCAAAATATTTACAAAATAGCCATAATAGATGCATAAGTATTTAACTGTATACATTTGTTTTATTTCCCTTTTTGTACACAGGAACAACATTCGCTCTTTTGAAGCAAGCTGGACAAGGTCCACCGTTTTACGAAGTGGCAAAAAGTAATGTTAGTGGACCAGCAATTTCGGCAGCACATTACCTAAGAAATACATCTGCTATGTTTTCAGGACTTCATGCTTTACTTACCTTTGTTGTTCTTAGTTCCCCGATGATATCATCATAAGATATTGATATTACGCATATAGACTCGAATTAAAATGAGGGAATACCATGCTGTCTAATAATATCAAGACAACGTGACGGGGAATAGGTATGCTATGTAAGCTGGACAGTCTACCTCAGAGCTATACCGTTGATTTGGGTATGTTTACATTATTTTGCTCGATCTTTTAGAAAAAACCTGAATAATTATGTTGTGTTTTGTTTAACAGAGTTGAATGCTGTCACAATAACTTTCTCTTTTAAGTTTCTTAAAAGCAGTTCGTATTTCAGAAAATACGTCTTAATCACATACCGATTGTAATAAACGTTCGTTCGCCTTTGCATAGTACTTGAACACGATCTTGCGTAAATTATATGCGCACGGGCCTAAACGTGCGCATATAATCTCTCATGAACAATAAATTTGTATACAATGAATTACGAAATCATATTAATGTCAAATACTATAGTACATACATTTATTCGTCCAGTAAATACCCTTTGCGTGTACCTATTTCTGTTTGCATGAATTATATGTTGCTGTATACAGAATAGGAAATTACATATCAATTAACTTTCATTTATTTTGTCGTTAAAAAGGCTATCACTTACCTGAGAAAATAATAATATTTACAGTTGCAATTATTAGTGAATATTCTAGCGCATATACGTAGGTGCGACAGTTAATAAAATTAACATATATTATCTTCGTAATTTAAACACATAGCACTACAACTTGTTACTACACGGCGTCATATTGAAACGTAAGTGCAGTGAAGGAACTGTCGAGGTTCTTGCCGAGGGATGACAACAATGTCCTGTCACATACGGCCCTATATATTTCCCGGTTAGGCTCATGATAAAATCGTCACACATGTAACATACACTGATAATTCGTATTTTGATGTATAAATGTGTGTGTGTGTGTGTGTGTGTGTGTGTGTGTGTGTGTGTGGTGGTGCTGTGTGTGTGTGTGTGTGTGTGTGTGTGTGTGTGTGTGTGCATGTGCAAGCGCAACTCTGTGTGCGTACACGCGTGGATGCGTGTTTCTGAGGACATTGCAGCATACACTTATTGAAATTAGTGTACATTGCCTACCTGTGCATGTAGTTCCGTGATAACGTCCAGTGCATTCGCATAGAAACCCGTCGTCAACGTTAAAACACTTTCCATCATGTTGGCATGGTGTGGATAAGCATGCATAAAATCCTAAAACATGCACATACATTAGGGGAGGCCGGGGCTAGTTGTAACACGGGTAAGTTGTAACAGAGGGCTTACAGACAAAACTGCTAATGGAAATTATTCTGCAAGACGACAGCACGTTTGTCAAGAGATGTGAGCATGTCATGTGTAATATCACGTGAATCCGTCGACATGTTATACAATTACGCCATTTAAAAAAGAGGTATTACCCTACCGGTGTAATTTGTAACACTTTGGGACACCTCATATAACTCATTATGCCACACATATGTAAACAAGCCAGACATTTAATTATGCACCAATTATCTGAGGGAGATATGGATTTTCAAGACGCAGTCATTAAGACAAGCCAACTCTTTGTTTGTACTGAGGAAGGTAGAGTAAAGAAATTGATCACTTGTGCATAAGTAAGCTAGTTTAGACTAAAGTAACCGAGTCTGAGAGATGACGTGACGTGCAGTAATTTAAAGTAAACCAAAAACAAGTAATGCTCTAAAAAGAGCAAGCATAATCACTCTTCTCAAATTGTTGAGTGTGCACTTTTTACATGGCCTTGTATAGCTTCTTGCGTACTCAGTGCACATAACTGTAAAGAATAGAACTATGAAATTGATGTTTTTTGTTATTATTACATCATTTATTCGTTCTAATAGTAGTAATAATAACAATCATAATTATTCGTTTAACATATTAACTTGACACAATAAAAAATGTCAGATCGAGTCCTGCTACACGCGCGCGGGCAAACACACATATACATAAATACACACACTGTACACACAACTAATAACGATGTTGTAGTTAATTCGTTTGTGCTATTAAGATTATCGGGCCTTGAACACGAACACGAAATAAATAAGTGTAAAGACACGTCGTTGGTTATTTGATGCCACTGTAAATGAGTTTAAGCAACAGTCCAGATCCATACACTACCATCATAATTTCATTATTAATTGTCCTGATACGCTAATGTGTATATGGGAATTGTAAAATACGTTACTGTAATTGCATAATACCTACGGCCGCACGTCAATCCTACGAAATTCCCATTGCATTTGCATTGGAAGCCACGTGTAGTGGTACCACACCGACCACCATGTTGACATGGTTTTGATTTGCATGCATTTAAACCTATAAAATGCATATACATTACATATAGTCGGGTGTAGAGCAAGTTCAACGATATCAAATTTAATATTCTATTTAAATTGTCTACGTACTTGACACAACCAAATGGCAACTGTAGCAACCGTAGAACATTCAGATATGTCACCGCAATATATATTGAACAAAACTGATCATTATATGAAACTCCGAAGTATTTACAACTTAGGAGTACCTAGACGTTTTTCGTAATTAAATGAAAGACTCACGTGCGCAATTCGTTCCCTCGTAATAACCGTTGCATGTGCATGTATAATGATTCTCATTTTGATTGCATGTAGCCTCGTGCCTGCATGGATTAGACTTGCAGGCGTTGAATTCTACAGGAAGCATAATGTTGTATAACTGTGTAATATATAGCAAGAATACAGTAGCAAGTTGTATATTGTTTAATATGTAAGCCGTCGTATCCCGGCAACGTTTTGCACCAGTTAACTATAAACATACATCTGTGAACTTCTTAACACTTATTTTTCTTTCTAGTAAAATACAATAGACCATAAGTGTATTTGTTCACTACATAAATGTTTGTGCGTATACCCGTTTTGCATGAACTATGTTTTGCTTCGTACATACACTGTAAGTATCAGTGAATGTTCCAGCGTAGGTGCGAGAATTAATTATATTGCTAGGTTAGCATCGCATTTACAAAAACAACTAAACTAACATATACCATTTTAATAAGTTCGTTCCTTCATAAATAATTGTAATTGTATTGAAATAATTATCGAAGTCCTTGCCCAGCTATGGGAAAATTTTCCACGTATGCATTCTCATTAGATATTTTCCAGTTATGCTCTTGATAAAATCATCACGCCTGTACACATAAATGTGTGCTTGTGTATGCTTAAAACTGCGCGTCCATACACGCGTATTCTGGAATTGTTCTGGAATACTGGAATTGCTTAATACCAACCGGAGCACGTCCGTCCTCCAAAATATCCATTGCACGTGCAAAGAAAGCCTTTTACAATGTCATAGCAATGACCATTATTAAGGCATGGGTTGGATTTGCATGCATATATATCTGTAACATGCACATACATTACATACACACCTTATAATACTGAAGAATATTACATGTGGACAATTGAATGTGTTAAATCAATTTAATTAATGAACCATTTTCCAAAACAGAAACATTAAATATTTGGCTTAAGGCTTTCACACGGGGTTATGCACAATGCGCAATTTCAACACTCATCTGCACAAGTCGCATGAAAATAAACTTTCTACACATGTAGGTAATCAGCACTACAAATATAACACTTTTTCCATCTTAATTTCACGTGTTCGTTTCTGGATAAGTTATACACGAATCTAATATGACAAAACTGTTAGTTGACTACACTATCATGGCAGATACCTACGAGTTTCGGAAGGCTATGTCGTATGGACAATAACGTCAGGAGCACGAGACAATGTTTAACTAGCACTGACCGCATAGCGTCAAGCCGTATACCATCTAGATAAACATGTATCGCTGCGTACAATAATGCGATGGGAGGCATCATTCCCTAAATTCAAAACAGGATATATTCTTCGCAATTAAACCAGATCAGAAATGGAACTGAAAAACACCCTCTCCCGGCTGATAACCTTCGCAATGTAAAGACGTTAGCTGCATCAGTTGTGCATGAAGCACATGAACTACACAGGGGTACGTCACCGTCACATATATCGAAGCTTATGGTTGATTCCGTAAAACCCTCAAGTAAGTAGCCAGTATGCCTTCTTGCGAGAAAGTTTGCATGTGTTCAACAACAGACTCACATTGGCAGTTCCTTCCCTCGTAATCATCAATGCATGTGCACTTATAATGTCTTCCAGAGATTTCGCATTTACCCCCGTGTTTGCAGGGACGGGACGCGCAGGCGTCGTAGTCTACAGCAACTACAATACGGCAGCTTGTGTAATGTATTTAACATTTTAATTAAAATGTGATATGTAAATACATAATGTTCCATAACGTTTTCATACCAGTTAACCATAATGAGACATCACAATAATCTTCCTGCGATATTATCCCTGTTTATATCTAAGTGGTAAACTGGATCTGCTTACGTCATAATGTAAAACTTATCGTTCACGGGTTGTCTGTAGGATTGATGAATACAATTATACACACCAGCCATCTTCCAAACAGTATTTACATATTTGGCCTATGTGTTTGAGGCGGGGTTAATCACATCGCGCAATTTCAAAACTCACGTGCGCAGGTCGCATGGAAATACAACATCTACCAACTTACTCAATCAGAACTACAAATGCAACACCTTTTTCATCCTATTTTAGGTGGTGTGCACCTGGCGTCAGGAGCGCGAGGACATTTTAAACTAGCACTGGCTGCGTAGCATCAACCCATAATTATACCATCCATACACCACACCATTAACATGTGTATTTAATCACAAGTATATCATTGAGAAGCATAATTCCCTAAAAGACAAATTTTATATCTTCCTCGCACACAAGATCAAAGGTGGAACTGGACAACATGCCCTCTACTGATAGCCTTCACGGTGTAAAGTTGTCAGCTGCATCAGTTACACGTTGTTCTTTGTAATTGTCTCAACCGAACAGCGAGTATAGAACGCAGATAACATAAACATAAATAAGCGCCACACATATCTATAACAATGGTTTAATCCATGAAACCTTCAAGCAACTAGCCATTATGTGTTTCTCACGAAAAAATGTGCGTGTGTTTTGTATTCAACGAAATACTCACCGTCGCAGTTCTTTCCTTCGTACCTACCAATGCACGTGCATTTATAATCTTGTATATTGTTATTGCAATTAGCCCCGTTCATGCAGGGACTGGACTTGCAGGCGTTGAAGTCTACAACAACAATAATGTGGCAGCTTGTGTAATTTAATTGATTTTTAATTAAAATGTTATATGTAAATACCTGATTTTCAGTAACGTTTGTTAACCACTGATTGGGTGATTGATAATGTTTTTTGTTGCTCAGTGATATTCTTAGTTGATCCTATTTTCGATGGCCGAGTCATTCACACATCATTTAAAACATTCATACAATGTGATGGTATATTTACAAAGGATAAATTAAAAAGGATGACAATAATAAATACATACTTACATAAAATACAAAGAAGTAAAATCAGCTGAAGTAATTTTAAACGGACTCACATATAGATACCTCACAATAGTTTTATTAAACTATTGTGATATCTCCAAAAATAGATATCACAACAGGTTTCCTGCGATATTACCACCCGTGTGTCTGTCTAAGTGGTAAACTGGACTTGCATTCTGCATAATTAAATATCATCGTTCACAGTCCATTGGTAGGATTGACCAAAAAAATTTTTGGGTTGATATTTGAGACTGGTTTAAGAATATTATGCAAGTTAAAACCCAGTCTGAGCAAATCGCAAATAACAACGTTATCTGCATGCTTAATCAATCAGCAAAACCGTAAAACCATTCCACAATAATTTCACGTGGCTTCGTTCTTTCATCGACTTGACATGCCAGTGTAAAAAGATAATCATGTTTTCTATTAGTGACACGGTGATTGTGATCTCATCAGATCATAGACCAAAAAGAAAAAAATGTTGCACAGAGAAAAACATATTAGGCAACATATAAGCGTCGAAACCGCTACATGAGTTATCATGGTGTCCCCCTACGACTGAGACTTCTTTATGATGCAAATGGACATTAACAAGCAACTTTAAAGAAAATGTTGCTTATCGTAACATATTAGTTGATGAAGTCATCGAAGGTGTTCAGTGATTGAAAGTCGGTTGTTAAAGCAGGTCTTAATTTTGATGGTATAATAAGTGGTACAAAAATAATATTTTCTTTAATTTGTATCCGTATATTGGTACATCGTTTTAGTCGGAATTCATCATCGCAAGCCAGAGCTGCTTCCCATGCAATAATATACATGGTTGATAGTACTTGATACCCTATATAAAGTATCAAATTATTAGCTGAGACCAACACACAAATTTCTGAGAATTCCAGTTAAAAGGTACCATTCCCAAAGTTGAAGCAAAAAAAGCAATTCCCGAAAAAAGGGGATTTAGAGTTTCCCTCCGGGGGAATTCCCAAAGGATGACGTCTTCCAATGGTCGGGCATGTGACTCAAGAGCCCGATTCTTGATCTGCAGATCTTGTTGCAGTGTCGGCAGGAGGTGCCATATGAAGGGAGACGTGACGATGTTGATACATCTCCCTCTCCTTTCTCTGCCTCCTGAAGTAGACGGTTTGTCTTCAAATTTGGTCGTTGCCTGGTATATGCTACGGCGCCAAAGTGGACGGTCCGCAGCCATACGTTCCCAGGCATTGATGTCAATTTGGTCTTTCTTCATATAATGTTTAGCAGTGTCTTTGAATCGGTTTCTCTGGCCACCACGCGTTCTCGCACAATGTGTTAGTTGTGCTAAAAGTACTTGTCGGGGGAGACGATTGTTCACATTCTGATACAGTGGTCAGCCCAGTAGAGTTAGTTCTGCCTTACCATTGCCTCGATACTAGTTGTGTTGGCCTCCATGAGGACACTGGCATTGATGCGGCTATCTACCCATCGGATACAAATCGTTCTGAGACAACATTGGCGAAATTTTTCCAGTATCTTCAGATGACATCGATAAGTAACCCATGGCTCACTCCCGTAGAGTAGTAATACAAACGGCTTTATAAACCATCACTTTAGTATATTTCCTGTCGTTGTGGTGATCAAATTATCGATTGCGCAATTTCCTGAAGGATGTGCTGGCACAGCATATACGGTTTTGAATTTTTGCTTCAAGGTGGCCTTCTGGGATAGATGACTTCCTAAGTACGGGGAATGTTCAACAATTATTCTACGATACCCTATTCTATACTATATCGTATGGTAAGGGCCTTCACATTGACATACATGTTAGACTATATCCATGTTTAGCTATGTGTGAGGTTTCGGAGTCATGCGAATTCAACAGCTAATTGAGGATGATTTAAACAAGCGTTCCGCAAAACATGCAAACAAATCCACGTTAGTCGCTAGAGGCGCTGATACGCAACTATACATAGCTAAACATGGATATAGTCTAACATGTATGTCAATGTGAAGGCATAATATATACATTAATGTACATTTACATTCGAATAAGCCGATGGAACGTCGATTGGTGGCCCGACAGGTGTGCTAGAACAATTCCGGAACGGATGTTTAAAATCATCTACAGCTCCCCGTATGCTTCATACGAGATTACTACTTCACACACAGTTAAATACTAATGTCGTATAACATGTCCGTCATTACAAAAGCATAATGTCTACATTTACATTTACTGTAGAAATGGCGCAGTCCCGGTTATTTTGTCGTGCACTGATCACGTTTTTTGGTCTTTGAACACACTCACAGCTCAGACACAGCCACGCTGTCACAGGGTACGCGGCTACACGGTCAACCTTCATTTTTGCCGATACCGATACCTGCTTTATTACGACTGTTCGAAGAGTTTACATCTCACTTACTCCTCTATCTCAATAATAAACTTATCCACTGTATCCACCAGAGATTATATAGAAATGGCCCGCGTTTTCTTGCCGCGAACTGATCACATGGTCTTACAAAACATACTCATTTTAATTTGTTTTGCACTAATGGCTGAACAGTGCGCAATATTAGGCGGATAAAATGTGTTACATTGTATCGTATTCGGCCGCGGAATTAAGGTTGGTGTCACTTGACTTGGTGAATTTTGCTGTGTGTTTACTTATTTAAATAATGAAATTTATTGAATTGAATTTAATTTTGGTTTTTATAGTATCAGCGTGAGCGGTGAGGTCATTTTAAATAGTCTACATTAATGTTATTATAGTCTGGATTAGGCTGCATGTAATTCATTGTTAAAAGAAAACTGTGCACCAGGTTTCCACAGCTTTTATCAACATGATCCATAGTATGTGTTCAATAGACAGAACAGCTAAACAACGCCATCTTGGCACTGAATTCGATCGCTAGTTCAATGACGTTCCATCGACTGTAAATGTACATTAATGTAGACATTATGCTTTCATGTTGACGGACATGTTATACGATATCAATATTTAACTATATGTGAAGTAGCAGTCTCGTGTGATGCATACGGCGAGCTGTAGATGCTTTTAAACATCCGTTCCGGCATCGAGCCAGAACACCTAACGTGGCCGTCGGGACACCAGTCGACGTTCTATCGACTGTAAATGTACACATAATGCCTTCACACTGACGGACATGTCATGATGCTGTATTCATATTTAGCTATGTGAGGCTTCGGAGTCATGCGTATTCAACAGCTGATTGTAGGATGAATTAAACAAGCGTTCCGCAAAACGTCCCGCAAAACGTTCCATATTTTACACACGTCAACAATATGTAAAAGACCCTAGTTGTGTCGGATTAGTTATTGTGGTACCTCTGTCGGATTAGTTATTGTGGTACCTCATTATGATTATAACAAATATGCATTTGTCAAATTCTTTAGTTATGGCATCCAATATGCTTCTTTATTTCAGAAATCTCACGCTTCACAGCGATCTCGGTCCGTTTCGGTGAACTCGGCCAGTGACCTCGGCCTGTGCAGCAGTGACCTAGGCCTATGCGGAGTGATCTCGACCTGCGTGGAGTGATCTAGGCCTGTATAATTAGTGATATCGGCCTGTATAGCCAGTGATCTCGGCCCGTATAGGGAGTCATGCTCACCAATATAATGAAGTGGTATGATACGTATCACGTTACAAAAAATAATACGCAATACAAAAAAGATGCTGTGACGATCAGTCGTGATCTCATTCCTATTTCTTACTTATGAACTCATCCCCAAGTTTGGTCACTGAATCTACAACGCAATAAAGATGCTGTGACGATCAGCAGTATTGTATTCAGCACAATACGTTGGATTTACCGGCGGAATACTGTGAACGGTTTACATTAAATACTTAATCAAGGTCATGTTGAAGCGTAGAATATTATATTATGAAGCAGAGATTATTTTCTGGACTTTTCTGAGCCTGCATTCATCCAACCTGTCATGACACAGTCATACGTAAACACAGTGAAATATGCATATGTATTTCATTGTCATGTACTGGCCTGTTGAGTGTTGTGTCCTATTTGGTCAGTATTTACTTTTTAATTTATTAATAAAGGTATTATCACAGGTAAGACTGGTTAATGCACATATATTACCATAATTAAGATGGTTTACTGCTTGCATAAATTATACTGTCTTCATAATCATGGACATTATGGCACTGAAATGTGTCGGTCTGTCAATGTTACACGTCAATTAGCCAGTAATGTCTAATTTACAACTTATTAAATGATTTGTTAATGTAAATTTGCAACCATTATTAATGTGATTATTTCCTTTTCATCATATGTATTAATATCTTCACAATCGTGGCTATTATGGCCTTCACTGAAGTGTCTCAATTTGTCATGGTTGCATTTTAATTACCAAATATTTACTAATTAATTAAATTATTATTATTACTATTAAACTATATATTATAATCATAGTTATATATATCATTATATATATATATATATATATATATATATATATATATATATATATATATATATATATAAAATAGACTACATCTTGCACTACTCAGACTCAGTATGCAGACGTCACTACTGTCTAACTGCCAAGTCTAAGGGCTAGGACCAGAACTAGGCCGGTAGATGTTACTGTAGGCTATTGCAGTCACGTACAAACCTTTTATTTTTAATCATAATACTAAAACCTATATGTTGAAAATGCACAAACCACATCGATAGGGTATAATCATATAATTAACACAGGTTATTTTGTTTTCGTAGTCATTCTGTTTAAAGTGACGCTTGCAAACATCGTCAACTTCCAGTGCCAGTGGCAGAGTTTTAATTTATACCGCAGTTATACACGCTTTCATTCGTTTTTGCACCCGGCATACATCATGCTGTTGGCATAGTTATTGGTTTCCAACAACAGCACAGCCTATTGGTGGGCAGGCGGCTAGTAGCTTTTCGTAAAGTGATTTTGTGCGGAAATCAGCACAAACGCAGCTTAGCAACATGCAAACAAAGTACACTTCCGGCCCCAGTTGTGTATCAGGGCCTTTAGCGACTAACTTGGATTTGTGAAACCCTATTAGAAACGAGTGGTGAGGAATGCCACGCAGGCAACCTCTACACCGGTTGTATGTCATATGCAGATGAGCTAACTTTGCCAGCACCCACACGATCAGGACTCGAGGTGTTAATCAATATTGGCGAAAATATGCAGAAAAATGCAACATAGATGTTACGATACTAAGAGTAGATATTAGAATTAAAGAGGTCACAACCCAATAACACAACTATATATTCTTATTGATACTGAGTTGTACAGTTCCTAAGATGTTATACATCTAGGCCAACATAATTAGTCCATTGCTGATAAAGACAGCTTAGTTTCCGATGCAACTGGCTAATTGTGAAGAGGCCATATTAATTAATTAATTATTAATTAGTTAATTAATTAATTAATTAATTAATTAGTTAATTAGTTAATTAGTTAATTAGTTAATTAGTTAATTAGTTAAATAGTTAAATAGTTAAATAGTTAAATAGTTAAATAGTTAATTGGTTAATTAATTAATTAATTAATTAATTAATTAACTCACTCGCTCCATCGCTCGCTCTCAGTCTCAGTCCTCAATGTTCCCACTCACTCACTCACTCACTCACTCACTCACTCACTCACTCATCCACTCATTCAGTTACTCACTCGCTCACTCATTCACTCATGCATTCATTCACACTCATCACTCTCTCTCACTCTCTACTCCTCTCTCACTCTACTCACTCACTCACTCCTCACTCACTCACTCACTCCTCACTCTCTCTCACTCTACTCACTCCACTCCACTCACCACTCACTCCTCACTCACTCACTCACTCACTCACTCACCACTCACACTCACTCACTCACTCACTCACTCACTCACTCACTCACTCACTCACTCACTCACTCACTCACTCACTCACTCACTCACTCACTCACTCACTCACTCACTCACTCACTCACTCACTCACTCACATCCACCACCACTCTCATCCATCCATCCATCCATCCATCCATCCATCCATCCATCCATCCATCCATCCTCATCGTCCGTCCGTCCGTCCGTCCGTCCGTCCGTCCGTCCGTCCGCCCGTCCGTCCGTCCGTCCGTCCGTCCGTCCGTCCGTCCGTCCGTCCGTCCGTCCGTCCGTCCGTCCGTCCGTCCGTCCGTCCGTCCGTACGTCCGTACCGTACGTCCGTACGTCCGTCCGTCCGTCCGTCCGTCCGTACGTCCATCCATCCATCCATCCATCCATTCATTCTGTCACCTAAACATAACTGTGTAAACATACCGGGGACCGACACATATCCATGAATGGAAAGAATGCGAAACATACTAACCGTAGTTGCCATAGACTGCCACTTCACACAGAGAAAGGCGACCAGTCGCGCGAGTCGTAATCTTTACGCTCTGGCCTCTCATAGTACGTCGACACTGGACTTTTATAGTATCTTTCTTTTTGTATACATTCACACTTCTGCAGGTTGCATAGTGTCCGTGAGAACCGACTTGAACTCTGAATTTGGGCAGTCTACGGTTCCCTGGAATCACGAAAACAAAGACCAGGGAAGGCAAGTTCATGCTACATTGACAATTTTGATTAAATTAAGGTAATTTTTTATTCCCCAATACATGTTTTATAGCATCGCGCTAACGTATGCATAACCATATTGGAAAATAGCGAAGTAATGTTTGAACGTCTTTAGTGACTCATATTAAGACCTAAATGCGCCTCCCCACTGCGCCTCCCCACTGTCAAATACTCTTTATTTACATTTATATATGAAACATTGCCACTGTATCTCCAACTTACCCGGTGTAATTTCTAGGGAATAGACGTTAACTGGCTTGACGAAATCTACCCTCCACCATGCCTTTGTGCCAAACTCGGACTGCGTACAGGCATCTTTAGTAAACGTTTTTGGGATTTTCCGATCTATAGCTTTAG
Source organism: Ridgeia piscesae (assembly GCA_025642075.2). Classification (NCBI taxonomy): domain Eukaryota; kingdom Metazoa; phylum Annelida; class Polychaeta; order Sabellida; family Siboglinidae; genus Ridgeia; species Ridgeia piscesae. The sequence goes on from JAODUO010001006.1 coordinate 123,915, forward strand.
ATGCATTATGCTTTCGATTTCCATCAGATTGATCTGCCTTCCCATCTGGAGCGATATTCTTCCCACGAACTGAAAAGAAATTCTAAAGAAGTTACAAATTACAGCAAACCGACAATATGCAAAGTGTTTATATTTGAAGGTTTTTATACATATAAGAACCGTTTCACTAACATTTACAGTGATTCTCAAACACCGCCTCTTCACACAATACCGCCAAAATGACTCACGTTCCAAAATTTACTAATTAAATATTTACATTTTACAGTACTAGTTATTTTGTTAATCAGATGATGCTGAATGGATTAAACAACATAATTATTGTAGTATAATATATATATATATATATATATATATATATATTATATATATATATATATATATATATATATATATATATATATATATATATATATAGTCAATCGTCAAACAACTCCGCCCAAATTAAAACGGATTCCGACCCGGCCGATCAACAACCTCACACATACTTCCACTGCGTAGACTAATTGAAGGAGTTAAAACCCGAAATAAAAAAGCAATCATATTATATGTAGACTTCAGCAAGACATTCGATTCCATACACATATGCATGATTCTGAAAATTCTGAAAGCGTATGACGTTCCACCAAGACTACTTGCAACAATCATCAAACTGTACGAGAACACAATAGCAAGAGTGATTACACCAGATGGAGAAACATAATTCTTTCAAATCATCGCCGGGGTACTTCAAGGGGACACACTAGCTCCATACCTTTTTGCAATCGTCCTCGACTACGTTATAAGAAAAAACATACCAGGGACAGAGTCAACGCGTTCCCCAACAATAGTAACTGACCTCGACTTCGCAGACGATCTCGCCATGATAACTGAAGAAACAGAGCATGCACAGGAGGTACTAACACGCCTAGAACAAGAAGCCGGAAAAGTCGGCCTACACTGCAATGCAAAGAAAACACAAATTCAAGCATTCAACCATGATACAACGGTAACTGCAAACTCAAGGGATGGAATAATATAAAAAATCATTGAAAACTTTAAATACATAGGAGCATAGATGGAGAACACAGACAAAGACATCAAACTAAGAAAACCTCTTGCCTGGAGTGCCTGTCACAAACTACGAAAGATATGGACGTCAACACTCTCAAAAAGGATAAAAATCAGACTGTTTATTGCTACCGTCGAATCAGTTCTACTATATGGTGCGGAAACGTGGACAATAACACAAACTATGAAAAAGCAACTTGACGGTTGTTACACTAGAATGCTATGGATGGCCCTTAATGTCTCATGGAAACAACCCATACCCAACATACAACTATATGGTGAATTACCGCCAGTATCCACCAAAGTACAACAAAGAAGAATGCGGCTCGCTGGGCATTGTGTCAGACACGATGATGAAGTCGCCAACAAACTTGTCATGTGGCAGCCAACGGATGGGCATGCAAAGCGGGGAAGGCAAAAATGACTTATGTTGACAACCTGCTGCAAGATACAGGGCTGGGAAACACAAGTGAACTGCAGACAGTCATGATGGACAGAGGGTGCTGGAAGGGCTGTGTGTTCAACGCGGGGCGTCCTGAAAGACGACCAAGATGAGATGAGATATGTTTTAGTTTATTCTAGGAAATACCTGCTTATTATTTTATGATGCCCTCTAAAGCATTCGCATATATTTTCCTTACCTTACGCGCGTGTATAAGTTGTCCACAAAAGTCACGTATTTTACGTTAACTGAATAATTTATATCATAGCTGTACAAGTAAAGTGTTATCTAGCTGGAATGTATATCAACTTAATATATATATACATGGGGTTATCAAAATACAAAATCCATAAACATAGTCAACTTTTCTGATCGTCAGAAGACAGAAAATGGCAGAAAAACAGCGTCCTCGTTACAAATGTATTCGACGTTATCAATTTTTATAATGTACATGTTTTCCCCAGTTTACATTCAAGGTATACTATATGAGGGTACCTTGTATATTTTTTGATTTAAATTTCGTGCATGATACAGTTTTATTTTAATAACATATGGATCGATAATACAAAATGGTTTATACTACGTTATCCCATTATTCTACGTTATCGCGGGGAAGGACGCAATGTAACACTGTCCATGGTGCTCTCACGGTAACGTTTGGGTCAGATCTAAGCGAACGTGGTTCTGCTGCGAGCATAGCTCCCAATTTACAAAACGAAAGGTAAGTTAGTATTTAGCAATGCATGCATGACAAATAAATGTAATATTGTACTAGCTAGATTCCCTCACAATGAGAGATTACTACCCTGTTATTCCACCTAGAATTAGTTATTTTTAAAATAAAAAATGACGTTATCACTTGCAACTATTAATTCAGAAATCTGCAAACATGCTAGCGCAAGGTGTATCATCATTGCACAGAGGTATTGTACACATTCATGAGCCGACCGTAGAAGAACAGTACTTACACATGCATGTCTTTCCGTCGAAATTCCCGCGACAGATGCAAACAAACCCTTCTCTAGAAACCGTGCAACTTCCATTATTCTGACATGGGTTATTCTGACAAGGATCAAACACTGTAACATACATAAGAAATGCATACACTCATTTGGACTGCTATTGGATAAATCTGTTATGGTTTTCAATTTAAAACCAGTACGATATAAACTGTTTTATTGTTGGTATTTTCAATGCACACAATTCTGCATGTAAATTAGCACAGTATAAAAACGTGATCGGCAATAATTATGTTGCTTATAAAATACTCAATTACAAATTGAATACTAGAAAACGAGGCAGTCACCTGCGGGTAAATCGTGATGCAGTGATGTTCATTCCTCATTGCCCTCGATAAATATTGTAGCTGCATGAGTTGCGGGGCGTAATGCACTGGCGTAAATACGGTGTTACGATACAACGGCCTATATTCTAATTATATCAATTAATGTAATCTTATAGAGCGTTTCTACACTATTTGACTGAAATCAATGGTGGACAGTTTATATTGCACTATATGACCTGCATCAGCTTAATAGAAAGAGTTGGTGTGACAAGTTGGCATCTTGAAAAAGTGTCCTTGTTTCAGTGGCAGCTCATCTTACAAGTCAAATTGCATAATACCATAGCACAACATTATTTTCAATTTAGCATGGTTTATGTTGAAATACACGCACACACGAATGCATGTATACTAATTATAATTAACACCACAAACTGGTAGTGCATATTACACGATAAAACGATTGTGTATGCATGATTTCAGAATGAAACTATTAACCTTATTTGTTGTTTTGTATTATTGTATTCATGCGTCATTTTATATGTCATCTTCTTTCAATACTTTCAAGTAATGTGTGCGGTTAGTTTAAAAAACATACATTTAATAAAACATATAATTGTGTACTATTTATTTACGGTTATTGGCACACAAGGATCCGATAACATTGCCTCGGCCACTAATGTATTTATAATACTGAATAAGGTAACCTTTTTGGATTCGATTACATTGGTTTCAGCTTTGTTTTATTAGTGAAGAAAGTGATGTCTACCCCGGTCTTTCAAAAGGAGTCCACGTCCCTGATTCCCGAATAGTTCCCCACTAGGGCTATGCTCTCGTTGTAATGTAAGAGTGGTGCCACGTGGTGGGCTGGAGCCGTCTCGTCGCGGCAACCGTGTTGCATAGTGTTAGCAAGCAATAGGCATTGCATGCAACCACGTTGCAAGCAACATCGTTCGGCGTTGACCTTTCTCAATCGTCTCGTTGCTTGCAACCCCGTCGCATAGTGTAAACCCGCCTTTAATTTGCAATAGGGACCTAAGCGATAAATGGAAAGGTCGTGATACATACTAACCGTATTTGCCATAAACTGCCACTTCACACAGAGAGAGACGACCAGCCATGAGAGTCGTAATCTTCACCACGCGACCTCTCAAAGCACTTTTACATTGAAGCTTTATATTCGTTTCCCTATAAGGCATATTCACGATGCCGCATGTTTGATAGTTACTGCTGAAACGGACTTCAACTTTAAATCTGGGCAGCCGACGCTTCCCTGAAACAACAAGCACACAGACCGTGAACGGAACAGTTAGGTTATTATGGCATTTGGAAAAAATGAAGGCAATTTTAATTTTAAAATGCCTATGTTATAGTATCAAGTTACTATTAAGGGTCTAAACAGGCGAATGACTCCTACTGCGAACATAACTATCGCACCCCACATCATTCCCAATACGGTCAGTACTATTTATTTACTTTTACGTCTGAAACATTTAAATTGTTCTTATAACTTACCAGGCATAATTTCTACTGCATAGACTTCAATAAGCTTGTCCCAAACTACCTTCCACCATGACCTTCTCGTAGTATAGATTGACTGTGTACAGGTATCTTTCCTAAATACATCTGTGGTTTTGCCATCTATAGTTTTATATGTAGTTTTCTTCTGACGTCCATCAGATTCATATGCCTTCCCTTCTGGAGCCAGATTTTTTCCATGAACTGAAATTAATTAAATGTATACTGAAATTACACATTCAATCAACCCGACTATATTCAAAGTGTATGACTTTTAAGGTTGATACATTTTGTAACAGCGTCTCTATCATTCTAATTTGCCGTGTTTCTCAAACGCTGCTGCATCATTACCCTTTTTCACACACCTCGAAAATGAACCCCCTCCATTCCAAAATGTTTTAATTAAAAAGCGTATATGCTTATATTATTATTAGTTATTTGGTTAATCAGATGATGATGCTGTGATCCGCCGGCATTTGTGCTTTTCAAAACATGGACTTCATGATTTACAACTGATGCAACTGATAGTAGGATACGGAAAACCAGAACAATTAAATTGTATTATGGTGCCTAATTTATTTTGAAATTTAATCAGGCCAGTTACTTGTTTCAGCCAACTATCGTCCCACTGTGTTTCGGATAACGTGTATAACTAATTCCGTCCCATTTTTGAAAGGCTACGTTCACGTATTGTTTCTCTATACAACCGTTTAACCCTCTTGTAAAATCAATGTTTATCGTTGTTGGCCTGGTGAAGACAAATGCATATCACTTAGAGTTGATTTTGTTATCCAGGAAAAAAACGGACAAGAAATTATGAAGATGATCGACTAATCAAATCATTTGTTCAAAATTGGGTGGACGGGGAGACAGTAGCTGAACCAGGTGTACATAGCAGTCGTCAGTAATGAGTGTTTACACAGTCAATGGTCTGGTAATGTTATACGTTGGCAACACCTCATAAATGTAATCATGGATTAACCATGTAATGTATATAATAATGATGTTCGTAATAAACATAATATTTACTGAGACTGTTGTAAGTACAGGATTCACATCAAATGTATCTACTTATCAGAAAAGGAACTGCATAACTATGCCCGAATGTTCAAAAACTGGTTCTGCATGCATTGCGTGGCCACAATGTTTCATTTTACATTGCAATGAATATAACAGTGATATTAATAACTTGTATACCATATTTATACGGATGAACCATATAACAGGACATGTTATTATCAGAAACATGAATAGAAAAACGTTTCCCTAATACGTTGTAAAGGGAACTATTATGTTGTATCCAGCTGTTATAACTATAAGGCATATTTACAACATGTGTTAATGAATGCTAGCTATAAATGAATGAATGCGGCATAACGAGGTAAGGGGTGCTGGCGGGGCTCGAGTTGCGTAACGGCGCCACCTGAGTTATTAGTGCTGTAGGTTCCCCATTGTTGAAGTCTTTCAGGATGCCCCGCGTTGAACACATTGCCCTTCCAGCAGCCTCTGTCCATCATGACTGTCTGCAGTTCACTTGTGTTTCCAGCCCTGTATCTTGCAGCAGGTTGTCAACATAAGTCATTTTTGCCTTCCGCGGTTTGCATGCCCATCCGGTGGCTGCCACAGGACAAGTTTGTTGGCGACATCATCATCGTGTCTGACACAACGCCCAGCGAGTCGCATTCTTCTTTGTTGTACTTTGGTGGATACTGGCGGTAATTCGCTATATAGTTGTATGTTGTGTATGTGTTGTTTCCATGATACATTAAGGATCATCCGTAGCATTCTAGTGTAACA
>JAODUO010001006.1:135000-142500 GCA_025642075.2 Ridgeia piscesae
TTTTCAGTTGCCTCCTGTGACAGGAGCCCAGTTTGAGCGCAGATAAGTAAAAGTTCATATTGAAGTATATATGCTTGGGTTGAGTTTTAGTCTTTCATAAATTTCAGTTCAGTTCATTGTTTGATGTCTGCGTCTCGTGTTCTCTCGCTGAGCACACGTACGATTACTTATCGCTGTTTCGATTTGTTACTTAGAATTCGCCCTATTCTGTTCACCCCTTATATACAGTGTTTGTCCATCATATGCAGTGCGCACCTGTTAGCAGAAAGTATTCCATTTTAGTGTCAATTTGTTATATGTACTAATGGCATGTAATTAACCAAACTGATGAAGTTGTTCCATAAACGTATATTGAACATATCAAGTGCGTTACCGAAAGTGCTAAAGCAGCAGATTCAGTGTGATTTGTGAACATTTACTTATTTCGGCGTGTCACGACTTTGTTGGCCTAGATGCTGTTTACTGACGCGTATATGATGACACTTGCAAAATGATGAAGTTGTGCCAGTTATGACTGAAATACTGTCGCTACTGACGTCAAATGTCTTGAAACTACGTATTGCTGCCCGAATATTGCTAATTTACGTATTTAAAACGAAGTTGGATGTATCCAGAAATTAGACCTGCAAGTTTGCCCCTAACATAACTGCCACGGTCTGTTGTGCGCGGCCAGAAATATACTTGTAATTCTTCTTAGAATTAGTTTGTATAGCAGGAGTGTATTGATAAACATTGACAGCGGACTTTACCCTGGACGTGTCGGTGACATTTACCCCGGGTCTCGTCAAGTCAAGCGTGTAAGCACTCGCCGCAGTTGCAAGGCTGGCAGATTCAAACAAATACCAATTAATGCCTTCCGCTAATAAAAACAGAAAACAATAGGCCCACGCAACCTCCTTCCTGTCAACTGTGTCACGCCCGTTGGATCTGGCGTCCGTGTGTCGCTAAATTGACACTGCGTTGCATCAAAGTTCGTTCGGTTAAGAATAATGCGGTCTCAGTTTCTGACGTTGTGATTTCGCGGGACGTCTGACATTTTGGCTCTGACAGAGACGTGACTCGGCAGTGGCAGTGGTGATCACGTGATAAGTGCCTTAGTTACACAAGGGGCACATCTTGGACATTGTTGAGGCAATACTTGCATAACACATACACTACCAAGTGCCTACGACTCAGGTTTACACGATATAAATGGCAATACACCTGGAGACCATCTGGCCGTAACAGGTAAACGCAAGGAAGCCAAACATCACTGATAATTAGAGCAAAACCCTGGTGCATGCGCTAGTTACTGCACGCCTCGACTATGCTAATTCACTGCTATACGGCTTTCGCAGACAACGCTGCAGCGTTTGCAATGCGTGCAAAACTGCTCAGCCCGGCTCGTCTGCAGTACGAGAAAATACGACATCACTCCAGTGCTGCAGCATTTGCATTGGTTACCGGTCTGTATACGTCCGACGTACAAGGTGCTTCTGTTTGTTTACTCGGTGATGCATGACCAAGCACCGTATTATCTCGCGGAACTACTGACACGACGTCAACCAAATCGGTCACTGAGATTTGCGACTTTGCTGCTATTGTCAATACCGCCTCAATACGGTAACAATAATTTATGTTCCTATTTTAGCTACTAGTTGAACATGCATGTACAGCGCCTGAGAGCACTGACATTGATTCTGGCGATACTAAAATAAATTATATTATTAAATAGTGTCATCACCTTTTTTCATCTAGGTCCTCCCTATGATCGTATGGTACTATACCTTTCACTCATGGATTGCGGCTTCAATTGTCCTTTTCATACATTTGCACTTCTAATTTGGCAATGTTAGCTTGGCTATGTTTGCATTTTTATTAATTTAAACTGAAGTTATCGAATTCGATATGTTTGTTCGTCAGCAAACACATACACACACACACGCCGCGCGCGCACGCCGCGCGCGCATGCCGCGCACGCAGCGCGGACGCACGCACGCGCACGCACGCACGCAGCCGCGCACGCACGCACGCACGCACGCACGCAAGCACGCACACGACCGACCGACCGACCGACCGACCGACCGACCGACCGACCGACCGACCGACCGACCGACCGACCGACCGACCGACCGACCGACCGACCGACCGACCGACCGACCGACCGACCGACCGACCGACCGACCGACCGACCGACCGACCGACCGACCGACCGACCGACCGACCGACCGACCGACCGACCGACCGACCGACCGACCGACCGACCGACCGACCGACCGACCGACCGACCGACCAACCGACGGAATAAGTCATTGCTGCTTTCTTTCTTCATTTTGGAAACTTTCAAAAGCACAACATGACAGTAACAATGATATCAGTTAATTGTTACTTGACAATGTGCAATAGCGTTTCCACCATAGTATTTATATAGAATAACTTTCTTCAGCCCCCGCCCGCCCTCCCGCCCGCCCGCGCCGCCCGGCCGCCCGGCCGCCCGGCCGCCCGGCCGCCCGCCCGCCCGCCCGTTCAGTCAACTCAACTCAATACATACTAACCGTAGTTGCCAAAGATTGCCACTTCACACAGAGAGAGACGACCCATGGTGAGAGCCGTAATCTTTACCGTGCGACCTCTCAAAATACGATGGCATAGAATTTTAATCATCTTTTTCTTTTGACGTATGTACATGCTCTTGCATTTTTTACTCCTTCCGTGATAAATGACATCAACTTTGAATTTTGGCAGTTTACGCCACCCTGGAATAACAAGAACAAAGAGCGGGAACGGAACGTTTATGGTATTTTGACCATCCAGAAAAGAATAATGTAAGTATTTATGATACCAAAACATGTGTCATAGTATCGTGTTTCCCTTCACCTAACTATTTTGCTAAAGAGGAAAATAATGTTAGAAAGATGTTAATGACTGCTACTGCAATCTAACCTGTCGCTCCCCACTTCATTCACATCACTGTTGAAATAAACTTACCAGGCATAATTTTCACTGCATAGACTTCAACTAGCTTGACGAAATCTACCCTCCACCATGCCCTCGGCCGACGGAGTGTCTGTGTACAGGTAACTGTACTAAATCTTGATGTGGTTTTACTATCGATAGCTTTTGTTGCATTATTCCATCGACGTGGATCGGACTGAAATGCCTTCCCTCTCGGAGCCAGATTCTCCCAAAGTACTGAAGAGCAATGTACACAGACGTTACACATTAGACCAAACTGACAATATGCAAGGCGTATGTTTGTGAAGGTTCTGATACAGTTAGGAACCGTTTCACTAATATTTTTATATCCCAGTGTTTCTTAAGCTTTTCAGCTTTGTTACGCATTCTCATAATACCTGCAAAACAATCTACCACCTCAGCACTTTACTCATTCAAGCACAAAATTATGCTCATATTAGTTCTTCGGTCAAACACACAAAATCACCTCCTCGCTCTCGTTTCTATTCTCACAGCTCCAGTCGAGACACTATAGTATGAAGACATCAATCAGCCGACGTGTTTATAATTTGTTCGCTGATCAGATATTCTTTCCCCAAAACAGAGCGTGCTTTCAGCAAAAAAAACACTTAATTAAATCCGTGCGTATAAATGTATGTCTGGTTGTGTGTGTGTGTGTGTGTGTGTGTGTGTGTGTGTGTGTGTGTGTGTGTGTGAGCGCGGGCGTGTGCGTGTGTACGCGCGTGCGTTTTGTCATAGCTTGGGTAAATAATACTTACAAGAGCAAGTCTTTCCGTGGAAAGGAAACAAGCAAGTGCAGTCAAACATGTCTACTCTCTGGGGCGTATGACAAATACCATTGTTCTGGCATGGCAACGATTTGCAGGCGCTAAATTCTGAAACATACGATGTTGTATGCCATTGTACAGTTGATCACATATCTTAAACACAATTTCTTTTGAATTCACGTATCACTTCAACTATATTAAAGGGTGCTTAAAAACTAAGCAAGATAATAATACAATGCATAAGGGATTATCATATTATCGATGTAATCAAATCGAATCGAATCGAATCGAATCGAATCGAATCGAATCGAATCGAATCGAATCGAATCGAATCGAATCGAATCGAATCGAATCGAATCGAATCGAATCGAATCGAATCGAATCGAATCGAATCGAATCGAATCGAATCGAATCGAATCGAATCGAATCGAATCGAATCGAATCGAATCGAATCGAATCGAATCGAATCGAATCGAATCGAATCGAATCGAATCGAATCGAATCGAATCGAATCGAATCGAATCGAATCGAATCGAATCGAATTTTATGTCGCAACAATATTACATTCAACAGAAGCACACAAAAAGAAACGTATTGCTACGTGGTGGTCACATGGCACATGTTGTCGTTATTACCTCAACACATAAACTTGAAATGTATGTATGTATATATATATATATATATATATATATATATATATATATATATATATATATATATATATTATAGTTCTGGAAATGATGTCTAGATAACTTAGAAGAAAAGTGAGTTGTGAGCCTTTCTGTACGAAGTAGGTTATGCTGTCTCGTGATTCTGGGCCCGAGGTACTCGGTGCTCATGCTCCACTCCGTGCTCAGAGTCAGATCTCATGCTCAGTTGAGAATGCGTGCTCACGGTGGTTATATAACGTCTTGAGCATATGCTCAACAGCGTGCTAAAGTGGGAACTCGTTTGACGCGATGACGCTGTTTTATTCAAATACGGAAGCGGCCAAATGGTACGGAGATAAACAACCGTGCAGCTATTTATAAACAATATCAACTTCCGACTATAAAACGATGAAGGACGAAGACCTTCGCAGTTGTGACATGTGGTTGGTTATATGTTGGTGAACAACGAAGGGAGTATCGACAGAAAACCTTTGCATGGTCACGGAACTTACTTCACAGTGAACAACGGGGCATAAATTATACACACAATCAAAAGATGAAATAGTACATAAACCAAAATTGTCCTGCATTGGTCACGCTATTATTGTAGTAGACAGTGTGTGTATAGACATAGTATAGTACTTGTGAAGAGTAGTGTAGACTGTAGACTGTAGTGTGCCAAGCATGACCTAACGCTAAGCCTAGGCTAAGGCCAGGCGGGCTGCGGGCTCAACGGCAAGGCCAATGGCAATGGCAATGGCAACGGTGTCGATGTTACTTAGCCTAGGTCTACGCCGTCGCCGGTGTTTATAATAAATAATATACAAACATCTTAGCATCCGTGCTTGTGTATCAGCTTATATCGACTTATTGTATGCAATAATTCAATCGTAATTTTCCAATGCTAAGATAGCGCAAACGTTATTTATAATACTGAAATATAAATATGTTACACTGTAATAAGTTTCATATGTTGACAAAGTACTTGTAAGCCAAGGGAGTGGCGGTTATTTATCGGTTGTGCCGGAGGGAATTGGTGCGGATACACAGAAACACACATTTCTGATATTAAGCTAACCTCACGTTCAATCATAGACTTGTAACGTTGCCTCTCCCAAATTCGTGCTTATATAGTTCAGTGGCATTTAATAGTATGTCCACAATAGTGTATATGAAGACGAATTATTATTTGCAAAGCCTTAGACTAGTTCAAAAGGATCATTTGACATAAATCCGTGTTCGTATACATGTGTGACATTTTAGCCTTAAGTAACGAAAACTTATCATAGTGCTACAACAAGTTATTAAGACAGTTCAAAGCAATTTAGAATTGCTATCTACCTGGATGAATTCACTGAATTTAGAGGTCTATGATTCCAACACTATGTAACCGTGCCAGATGTGACACATAATTGTGCAATTATGTCATGTAACTGTGAATGTAGACATTGAATTGAATGTATACAACAAACAATGACATACAGTGTGCATGTACTGTACAAGGTGAATTGTTAAGTAACACATAAACATGAATCTACATGCAACATCTATTTGCTGTGTAAAAAAGTCCATAAAAACACAATCTATAGGTGTGTTGAAAGGAAATGCAAGAAACAAAATACTTATTATTTATATTTTCGTATAGGTTTCTAAACCAATGTCTTGTATTATATAAACACGATGTTGACTAGACAATTACAGATAATGTGCTATGTATATTGATACAGTAATACATCATACTATACTTTATATTATAAGTTATAAACATATTGATCATAGTTATTACTACCTTTCATAACTTTTTTTAATTCTTGTTACATGTTTTTTAAACTGATAAACCATAATACAGGTCTGACTGTATCTGATGCCACACCTTATGGTCCATAATACTAATTCTACTATAATTTATTTTGTAATTAATACTTATGGTGCATGTACTATGATTGTGACTAACACATACTCTCTCAGAGTAACTTAACATATATAATCTGGAAGCAAATTGTTGTTAACTTAAACATAAACACCATACTGTTGAAATCAATCATATCGTATACACACACAGTTTTAAAATAACTAATGATAGGTCTTGCGTGTGACAAGTACCCTTCATGTTTACATATAGTTATTATTTTTATCTGTAACATATATTACGGTGGTTCTCATATATATTTCCGCAAACTTCATAGCAGTAATTCAGAACAATTTAGGCATGATGAGTACAGAGTATATAACACATGAATACTTTACAGGTGGTTGACTCTATTCATAATGAACACAGTATTAGCCACTTTATTTTTTATTTTCTTACTATAATCATTCCAACGTAACTGACAGTACAATCTGTAGTATAAAAGGTTTAAATATTATTTCCATTTATGCAAATTGTGAGATTGGAGTCATCAGCAAATTGTTTACGTGTCATAACAGTTGATAGTTTACACATGTCATAAAACATAGGCTAAATAAAATTGGACCAAGTATGACACCTCGTGGCATACCACATGTTATACTTAGGATACATACTGTTTTCTGGTGTTCAGTTGGCTATGTAACCAAGTGTATACTACAATTATAATGCATGATGTTCTAGTTTCTGTAACAAAATGCTGTTGTCAAATGCCTTTTAATTTTTTTTTAAATATGTAAAAACTGCTGTTGAGGATAATGAGTTTTTCACTGCTGTTGTTAATCCCTCTAACATTTCTAATATTGCTATTATAGTTGAGTGTTTCTTTTCTAAATCCATACCGCTCATTGTAAAGTTTTTAACATTCACATTAATCTACTATGAATATACTTGCTAGTATTTTCGAAAACTGAGGTAAAACAGACACTAGCTCGTAGTTAGAGAGAATTCTTGTGCAACATAATTTATTTTAATATGGGAATTACCCGCACAATTTTAACGTTACCCAAAAAATATCAATCTTGTAGTTGTTTGTTGAATGTGTTTAGATATTTTTGAATATTAGCATATGGTATTGCCACCTTAATTAGCATACATCAATACCATCATGATCTTTTTACATTTAGCAATGTTTACTAAGGCCAACATATCTTCAATAGTAACATGTATAAGGCTTAAAGACCCTTCTATCCTTTCATGTATGTAATGGTTAAAATTATTG
>JAODUO010001006.1:145000-157500 GCA_025642075.2 Ridgeia piscesae
AAGCATATTACATATACAGGTGTATATTGAACAGAAATACAAAAATACTAGGAATCAAGGTGCAAGAACCTGCCGGTATTGAGACAGTATTACTGGCCTAGTTGATGGAATAAACTAAGCTTTTACATAATAAAACAATCTGAAAGGTTGCATTTGTTTCAAACGTGTTTTCACCATCACTGCGCATAGCTGTTCAGTTCTTGCATCTGTCCGAACAATGAATCTTCCGTAGTCTGCGGGAATACATTGCACGACACGTCTGATGTTTGTGATGGGGTTTTGATATTCAAATTATCCTAAACTGACCTGATTTGGAGAACAGTGAAATGTTTTGAACAAGATGGAGGCAGAGCAGATCAAACAACCGGGTAGCTTTTATGTACTCGGAGTATTGATTAAATATGATAATTCTCACTATCAAAGACATTACAGCAACAATTACGTTGCGTTAAGGAATAAGTTAGTCTCCATAAAATTACGATATTTGATAGTTGCGTTCTTCTCGCATTGAAACTCTATGCCAAGATGGATACACAAGGCGTTGGATTGTAGTGAGACAGTCCAGTAGAGATGCCTTTACTGTCACATTGCAATTAGATGTAAAACAAATAACGGCACCATCCAAAAAGCACATGTGTTTGGTATGATGTTGTCATTTGTAATATGAGTTTGTATACTTCCGTTGTAATTTAATAACCCAGCATATTTTCAAAATGACACCCTCCACCCTCTTTAGGAACTCCAACTATACACTCTTGGTGTTTCCGATGGTTCTTCACTTTTAACCACCAACTACATAAAAGAAAGGTAAATTAAAAGAACCACATGCCTTCCGCAAGACATTGCATGCTTACCTTCACATAACGGAATGCGACAGTTTTCCCAACGCACTTTGGGATCTATTGTGTAGCACCAAGGCGCTGAGGAGGTGCAGTGAGATTCCAAACCCAAACTCATCGGAGCATTACGGCAGTTGTTGTTGTTGTTGCTTGAATGCATTCCATGGCAGGAGTGGTTGTGTGGCTGGGGAAGGGGAACATATAAACATGTCAGTGCATTGGCGTTGGCGAGAAATGCCCTGATTATGTAGTGTGTGTAAGTACGTATTTTCTGTTTTCCCTTTGCTGTTTATATGTATTTTCCATTCGCTGTCGCTTTATCAATGATGATAGGCCATTAAAACATGTAATTTAATCAAATGATTGAATATTATGTTGATATATATATATATATATATATATATATATATATATATATATATATACATGATTAACCAATCCTTAATTAGTATGATTTGGGTATGTATTTTCTTTTGTAAATAAATTAAAACAAATAGACTGTAATAACAACGAGGTTAAAATGTTACAAGTAACAAGAATAATTTAACCAGTGCTTTTCTAGTTCGGCGCTCGCCCGCCTTCCCGTAGAGAGCTGAAAAAGTACACGAACCGTAGAACCATTTAACCGGTCCATATATAATATATATATATATATATATATATATATATATATATATATATAATATATATATATATATATTACATTGTATGTATTTTGATTATTTGGTTCAGTAATCGGTGACTCCACCTGGTGATTAATGGTTAGTGTTGATTAGCAGTGACAATAGGTGTCACTGCAGTTCGATCGGCGGGAAGATAGCAGGATTTGGGGGAGATCGAGAAGCAATGAGCCAAACCACAAGGCAGTGTTTTCCATTGGAAAATGAGAAGTTGTTTTGGTGAGTCGAATGGGTTAGACTGAAATTGTATAGAAACAGTTCACCCATTAGTGTAGTAGCATTTGAGCAATTACTGTTCCTTTACAATTGTAGAAGGTGAGCAAGAATCACGCAGATTACTTGCAGTAGAATAATTTCCCATCGAGTAATTCGAGTAAAATCCACTGATTATTCAAGCCCCAGCTAACCATTATGGTTGCCATTTATATCGAATTGTACAGTACAGAATACTTTTAACAATGAGGTTGTTGTTCTATGGGAGAAGCAACAAATCGTTGTATAATATTTTTAATTCAAGTTATAGCATTGAGTGCTATTTTGGTTAAATGCTAGTGAAGTAGTGAATTAATTAATTGTGTCGCTATGAGTCAACACTGATTTGCACGATGTTTACGTGAACGTTATTAGTACCCATTGGATGTAACTATGTTATGAATTATGTCACTGGTTTTATTGAGTAATATAGAAAATACTTTTATTCTACAGTGTGTGCTGCATTAATTGATGCTTTAGGAGTATCCAAGAAGTGTGTTCCTGACGTCTGGCAAAAGACAGGTATATATCGTAATTGAGTCGTGCATTTCTATATTATATTTGCCATTTGGGGTGTGCGTAGGTACTTGTTTATTGTTTGATTATTGTCACAAAGTTTTCGGATGTCTTGGAATATGTTGGTTGTATTGCGCAGTTGGACAGTGTTTTAATTTACGGTTGAGTTTGAGGTACTTAATTGTATGGTCTATTGACATCAATTTTAGGTGTTTGCTTTGGTATCCCTGTGTTTTATTATATATGTGTAATTTTATATATGTGGGTAACAACTGTGTTATTGTTACAGGGTCTTGTCTTGTTTGTGTCAATAAAGAAGTGAATGAAACAGCGATCCAGCGTCCGAGTCCATCCTTTACACACACACACACACACACACACACACACACACACACACACACACACACACACACACACACACACACACACATATATATATATATATATATATATATATATATATATATATATATATATATGACTCTGTCTTTCGCTGTCTCTCGCTCTGTCTTTCTACCTCCCTCCATCCCTCTTTCAGGCTGCATCACCTCGCTCTCCCGCCAGCCTGCCAAATTATACATTGGTATAAACAGTTTCTATACATTATTCTATTACAATAATTTCATCCACGTATGTGTTATATTTATATGACTGCTTCCTTAAATGTCTACTTACCGTATCCAAAGTCCACTTTTGGCAAACGTAGCCTGATTCACTTGTGCTTTTAAGACCTTTATACTCAAAGCCGTCTTTCGTTTTGAGGCAGTCGTCAGCCGAATGTACGAAAGTATCTTGCGCGGCTCCTGCATAATCCACCAAACACACTTGTTTGCATTGTGTCGTGATTTGCCATATCAGTAATAACAGACGTTTGCGTTTAGAAATGCAGCAGTTGGTTACGCTAACCAAAAATCCCCTAACTGCAACCTCAATAGACTGCAACCTCAATAGTATTATGTAATTAAACTAATATAATTAAATAATAATTTATGTTAAGTCACTATTTATTTATATTCATTGATATTATATTTCTTTAATTGTAAAATATTTAATTTAAATCGGTACTTATTTATATATTTAAATGATGTAACCTTGTCACCACCGCCATAACCAGCGTGAATGTATGGAATATTTGTAATTACTGTTTTTATGATTTTGTACTGACCACAAGAAAATGTGCTATCCTTTGAGAAATTTAATAAACTATCTTTTTTCTTGTACGCACAGCACCGTCTCTTTCCTGGCGTGCATCTTTTTCAAAGAAATACCCATGTCAGCACATACAGTAATAATCGTAACATCCAACTTGACTGCTGCTGCTACCTGGGCACGATTATTTTGTAACGGATTGTTGGACGAACTTTGACTGGACACACCGTACTATGACGCAGCATACATGTGCTGTTGCTTGAGATCTTCATCATCAACGCACACTAATTCCCTACCACACACACATCGCCGCCTGGTTGCCCGTCGTACTGTACTCTGTCGTTATCACTCTCAATTCACCAAGGTACATCCGACTGTCTAAAATAGTGTAATGTGTCATTTAAAAAAGGCCGAACTATATCGGATACAATTTTGCAGGAGGACATATTTTCTAGTATTTGTTTTTAGAATATGTGATTTCTGCAGCATATCATATTTAATGCATGATATTCCACAAACAAAGGAATGGCTATTACACATTATATGTTGTGGATATTATACGTTCTTTTTACATTTATTAAAAATGACCTCCTGCAACGTATATCCTATGGATACGGGCCCATTTTGAATTCAAAAACGCATTTGTCATTTCGTGTCAAAAGAAGAGTCAGAAAAAGACGACGAAAACGGAACCCGCGGCCAACCACTGAGGACAGGGTTGCCAAGAGCAGAACTACAATTTCTGTGTCCAAGCTAACATATCTGACGGCGATGCCTAGTCTACTGTGGTCAGGATGGTCCTACCGCACACTATCATTATATTCCGATAACGTAGCACGATACTAACGTTGTTTACACAATTAGTGAATTAGTCGCGCGAACATTCTGCAGCCATTGACTTGGGGGTGTAGAAGTTATTGGCCGCCACATAAATAGCCAGAGCTGTTGCATGAGGTATTCATTATAGTTACGTGATATCCCGGTAGTATGGACATAACGGTAAACCCACTTTCTCTTTCATCATACAGTACAACATCGGTGACATTCTCATATCAGTAAGACTATCAGGGGAAGGACATGTACTCAACACGTGACCTGAAATAAATTACGACGTCTCAGCCGCATAAAGACACCGACATAAATATTTTCATTCTAGTAGTCGATGCAGCATCAGGGTATATATAATTTGTAATTATTATGCAAACCATACTCATTAATACAGCGGTCACATTATATATATATATATATATATATATATATATATATATATATATATATATATAATATATATTATATATATATATATATATACATATATATATTGTATTATTATTATTATGTATGTATGTATGTATGTATGTATGTATGTATTATATATATATATATATATATATATATATATTATAATATATTTGCAATATATTTTATATATATATATATATATATATATATATATATATATTATATATTGCAAATTAAACGACCTTATTACAGATTATTGTTACGGATTGTTCTTAGTATGTATTCAACCTAATAAGTAAAATATTATAGAGAGTACACACTTACCTCTACCGAGTACACACTTACCTCTAACAGTAAACGAGATGAAGAACAGTATTTGCAGATACTGTGCTATGTATCCGTCCATGGTAGTCTTCCTTTCTGGGAAGAACACTGAATAATTCTGAAGCAAATTATTATATCATCAACGTCTGTGTTCGCATATGTTTAGTCCACCTGATAATTTATAGAAACAAACACTAGCGGTCACATTATAACATGTAATGTGATTATGTCTCAATTAGTATACGCCAACATATCTTCTTGAGTTTCGTAAGTATGACACATATATTGTATACACCCGTGTTTCAGCGGACGCGATTAGGTGTTTCTAAATATCACCGAGGGTCCCGGAAGCGACTTCGCCTTTCCGGATATTAATTGTGTTAAGGCAATGCTTGCAATGCTATCTGCGTTACGATTGGTTGCTGGAAGTAAAAACGCGCCACGTGCATTTGGCAGTGCGACTTGGCAGGCGGATCACGGAAAACACAAAACCAATCAGAACGCGCGCAAAGTGAACTGAGCGAACTGACCTACATAAAAACACCACGCGCTGTTTTTCTGCCGCATATAATATCGTTAGAATCTAGGTGAAAAAAACTATATTAGTAGAATAAGAGGGTAAATAGCCGAAAATACGATATTGTTTCGATTATGATGCAGTGCTAATAATTATTATGACATGCATTTAAATATAACATTATTTCCATTTTTATCACACAAATTTTATTTTCGCAATTAATTGTGCTCCTTTGCCAATAATTATTATGACATGCATTTAAAACATTTATTTTCATTTTAAATACATAACTTTATTTATTTATTTTAAAGTTTTACCGTCATATCCAAACAATTTCATACAAACTATACATGAATATATAAAAGAAATGAAAATAATACAGTATATACAAATACATTACTCGAAGAAGAAATATGTCAAGACATTTTTATTTCAAAACAAACAACTGATAATACTAATAATTAATAAATAGACAAGAATATATATATATTGGTAGACATTAAAAAATAATAAGACAATGCAAAAAGTAATCATGAATATTATGATCTGGAGAATCACTGATATTCATAACTGGACATAAAGAGTCAGGTTGAAATAATAGCAGTGCCTTAACCAAATTTGTATCCGGAAAGGCGAAGTCGCGTCCCGGAAAATGTGGATCTTTGGTGCATGATGGATGTCAGCTGAATGTCGGCAACAACTTAGAAATTGTCTTGATGACATTGTTTACTGGATGACTGAGAGTAAATCAAAGCTGAATGCTGACAACACAGTTTCTTATTATTTTCACACAGAGGCAACGTGAATAAAATTAGGACGTTTCCCCTATATCCCTACTTAGTCAGCTATGTGATGCATGCAATTTCAATTCGGAATTTAGGAGTAATTGGTAGTGATAACTTTAATTTTAGAGAACACATTTCTCAGACTGGTCGGACGTGTTATTATTACATTCATGATTCGTCATCTTGCTGTTGCAAGAACTATTGCAACTGCGCTATTCAATAGCAGACAAGGCAATTATAATTCACTTTTTCATAATAGTGCCTTTAAGTATATCACAAAATTGCATTGTTTATAATTACTTGGCAAGGGTTGATACTAGGTCTCCACGTTTTACTGACCTATATCGTATCATCTTGTAGATCTACACCATTAGTTACCAAGCACTTTCCTGTAAGCAGCCATCGTATTGATATGCAATGCTTTCTCCTGTGAGAAAAACTTTTGAGCTTTGGTCGTCTGATTCGGTTTGATTTTTTTGTCCCTAAAATCAACCCTAATATTAATATTACCATTGACTTTAGTTATGATTTGTGAGTTTTAGTATCGTTGCCTTTATTTAGAAAAATAAATGAATATATCATTAAATGCTAATGATACCGTCCAGTACGGGCTATTACCATGGCAATGACTGTATGATATGGATAGCTGCTCTGTGGAACGTTCCTGTGGAAGACACCATAGCTACTGCTTGTGTCAGTTAATTCCACATCGGGATGGAACGCATATACAATTAATGTTAGTAAGCTACGCAGAAGACTGACCCCAGTTTCACCTTCAAGGTTCACCCCCCCCCCTCCCGGATAGGTCCGGACCAAAATGTCCCGGATTGTCCCGGTCTGCCACGGTGATCCGGGACAATTTTGTCATACAAAATATTTGCAGTCACGTATACCAGGATGAACCTAGGTGTTACCACGGTGTTCCATCACGGGATATAGAACGACGACGCCGGATAATCCCGGTGTAGCTATGTTGTAGCCCGGTCTAGCCACAGTCTAGCCACGGCGTAGGAATGGTGTGCCAAGGAAGGCCGGGACCAGATACGGTGTTTTCAATGTTTACCCACGACTACCCCGGAATAGCCATGGGCGAGTTCCGGACACACCAGACGAGATACGGACTATCCCGGAAGAGACCCGGATGATTACGGCGTAGCCACGGTGTCGCCACGGATGTGACCCAAAGTATATCACACGAGTTGCTGGTTCATTAATAAGTTCTTGTTTGCAATCGATGACGAATCCACACTGCTCTTCTCCGTCTCCTTCTTCTCTGTACTCTCCTGTTGGTCTGTACCACTTTCACCATCAACATGTTGTTAACATTCTGCTGCTGAACCAACTAGAGTTACAAGTTCATTAACTGGATTCTGTTTCTATGGTTGTTCACAATTGGCGACGCGGTTGAGCAAATCATGCACCTTCAGTGCATTTGGGAAATCGTTCTACTCTACCAGACAGGTATTTTTTGGTGATGAACCACAACATGGCCAATGTCAGTAAGCTAATCAATGATGACTGTTGGTGATGAACCACAAACGGTCATCAGTGATGTTTTAAAAATGACTCATCACAGCGGATATGTTTATAACTTGTATTTTTCCTCTTACACATTTTTCGTTGACTTCATAATATTCAGCTAAGACCGATGTTTCCTCAGAATAATGTCTGTACCGATATGATAATGTGTTATTATGTTTATCGTAATGGATTATTAGGTATAATATGCAATTGTCATTCCTTTCATATAATAAGTATAGCCTACCGGTGAATATACCACATTGCCATACGTCACACTGACACATACGCTTGTGCAGAGTACACGTAGTAATGACTACTTACTATTAAAACATAGAATAAACAAAACTAGCCAAAATTATGTATTGACATTTGCACAACATATGTTGATGTTTGGGAACTGTGAATCGACCATGTCCAATTATTAAAATATATTTAAATGCATTTAATCTCAGTAACCCAGTATTGCGAATATAATAGACTGGCACAGTCTGGGCCGTTTAGCCTAACATGCAAGTCAATCCAACACAAGAAGTCTTAACTTGAGCCATATGCATAGCTTGAATTAAGTATGTACGAACATTAATTAGCAAACTGCTGTAAATAACGTGAGCTAAAATCCGTGTATCGTATATGCACATTCTGTGATTACGCCTAATTTGGTCAAAAACCGTGTGTCCTATTTGCTGCTGAGGATTTGTAAATGCACGTACATTCGTCAGTCATTTTTCCTGTAGGCGAATGTTGCAAATAAATACAATCAATATATGTGTGGCCAAAGGCACAGCAAGTTTTCTCACAGTAATGTTAATCAGCATGCTGATACATTACTCGCTGGGTTAGGCAACTAGACCGGTTTTATTTTATTAAATAACAAATAGGGACACGTTGGCTCTCAGTACTGGGTATAGTTAGTTATTGAGTACTGCTGTGAATAAGTGATGCATGAACCTCTGAGCCAACTGTCAAAACAAACGTGGAAACAAACCAAGCGCGCAATCAAATCATCGACACGCAACATCCGACATTCCAGCCAACGCTTTAGCTAACAGTTTGAATGCTGCGATATGTCAGTGTATACACGACAAAAAGGAATAGAACTAGCCATTGTAACTTACTAGTGAAACAACCAAATGGGTGTGGTGGTTGGTTATTTGTCCTACTCGTCGCGTAATGTCTGCTACGTAGAACACTACGCAGATAACGATGACGTAATTGCTGATCAACGCTATTACAGTTTCTAGTTGTTTTTATGGATATAAAAAACATACCTAGCTTTGGCATTCAGCGTATCATTACGTTCCTGAGGCGGAGATGATCTTAAGTTATCTTCAGGTAAATTATAAATGTCTCGAGCGCGTATTATTAGTTATTATTAAAGCCAGTCACAAAACCATCCAATACAATTACTTCTTTTCAAATATGGAAGCCCATCATCAGGTGTAAAGGTCATCAGCACAGTCTATGTTTCGAAGAGAAAATTAGTTTGTTGGCAGCGTTGTTTTCCCCCAGCTATACTAAACAGCGAGCATTACAATCAATATAGTCACATGTAAACAGGTCTTTCTGTTAGTCTGGGGAGAGGGAACGTCATGATCGATAGTCAAAATGATGGATAGCGACCATATACATAACCCGGACATCCCTCTGGATATATTTTAAAAGCTGCGATGGCGCGCGAGTGGGCAGAATATAGGGAGCATTCATTTGTATAATTCCAAAGGGAAGTACTTTTTAAACTTTGTGTTATGATAATGCTCTTTAAAATCACTATAATATTCATTAATATGACTGTCTTCTCAAAAGCAATGTAATAATATATTTCCGTTAAACAAATAAGCTAACCATAGTAATACCGTTTGAATGCTAAAAAACCTTGTTTTGACAAATTACCGTGTTACGTCTTCGCTTCCTGGCGGATTTTGAGGAAATATTTCCATGAAACTAGCTGCCCTTGAAATGACTGACAAACGGGTAAAGACGAAAGCACTTTCTTTCAAAGGATTTTAAAATAATGACCTTCTCATTACCCGACAAAAACGGCCACCAAAATCAACCTGGTGGAACATCCCTATATTCACATATTGCTAAATGATTGCAGGTCTAACATCAATTTAAGGGGTACACGTAGTTCATGTTGTATACTTTATTTCTAACGAACATATATGGCGTTGACAAGTTAGTAACATTGGGTTTTTAATATTACATAGCAAGTTTTCTTTTAATTAATAGCAAAACTATAATGTTATTCTAAACACATTAGCCGAATTTTGTAAATTAGACGTACCCCGATTTGTGGTCTATCTTGTCATTATGCGATCAGACACCAAAACAAAACTCTGAAATAGCAATTATGATGGCGCTATGATGTTACAAGAAAACAATTCTATTGAAGTCTACATGGTGGACCATTGTAATTATTGACGATTAAGACAAGTGTTTTATATCCCTTTTAGCATAGTGAAGTGTAGGGGCACGCATTATTTTTATTCTGTTACGTATTTTCTTTGCGCGGTGCATAAAATGGTTGCATATTTAGTCTAGAAAGGTAACGGATTATTCTATCAAACGACATATTATAAGTTAAACTTTATTAATTAATAAGGTGAAGACCACATTTCAACTAAATGACCCCGATTTCTAGATGTCATTGGGCTCGCGTTGCGTTCCAATAATGCTTGATTTAGTACCATCTCCACTCTATAAGAATATACTAGTTTTGAATGTGTTGACAGTCAAAGAAGGCGAAATAATTGACCGATTAGTAAACAATTAATTGTAGGTATGAATGTTTTCATACCTTAGCAGACTGACATACATATATCATGAGACGCACATACCGCACTGCCTGGTTATAGTGTTATTATCGGTTCCTTTCGACGCATTGATCGTATATTTGATCTGTAGTCATGTGCCGTATGGGCT
This sequence comes from Ridgeia piscesae, assembly GCA_025642075.2. Classification (NCBI taxonomy): domain Eukaryota; kingdom Metazoa; phylum Annelida; class Polychaeta; order Sabellida; family Siboglinidae; genus Ridgeia; species Ridgeia piscesae. The sequence goes on from JAODUO010001006.1 coordinate 155,748, forward strand.
GCACCCATACTGATCAACCATCAAGTTCCTTCCGATGACTGATATGAATCCCAGGTTCGTGGTAATCTTACATGCATTTATTCTACGCTGAATTGCGTATGTGCCGAAGCTAAACGATTGGAATTAACATCAATCGCATTTCAACCGGTGTTATAGATTATAATAAAGTTAATGTCGACATGACAAATTAAACAGGATCGCAGATATTTGAATTGATGATTGAACAAAGTATCACTGGATATATATTCAGAAGAGAAAAACAGCAAGGCATCGCATTGAATGACAACACATTTTCGAAGCTCAATGTATAGACCTACATGAAGGTTGATTCTCAAATCCTCTTCCAGTGCTTTCTGGCAGTAGGAAAATATGTGATGAACTGCCTGTGGTCCGAACTGAAGCCTGAACTATGTAGTTAACAACCTGGTAGGTTCGAAGAATCTAGCATAATGCAACTTGCTTATACGTCAGGGAGGGGTACTGTCACAGCTCTAAAGAAGGTTATGCCAAATAAACACTTCAGGAACCATTAGGACTTATAATAGGAGACTAATCTGCAGCATCATCAGTTGTGTGTTGTATAATAGGTTATTGTGTGTGTCCATGGGTGTGACATTGGAGAAGCCCTTCGTGATGTGCAGTAACCGTTTAACTGAACATGATACATCAAGTGCAGCTTACGACAGGACAAACATATTTCTTAATTACTGCCCACTATTCCGACCTCGTAATCTGCTGTTGGTCAGGTGTGTTCAATCAATATAGATTACCCATGTACAATCCCAAAATGAAAATGATCACCTCTGACCAATCACACCACCGTTTCTATTTTTGTGACAGTTACGATGGCAGTGAACATTTCAATAAAATATAATTGTATTCACGTGTGTGTGTGTGTGTGTGTGTGTGTGTGTGTGTGTGTGTGTGTGTGTGTGTGTGTGTGTGTGTGTGTGTGTGTGTGTGTGTGTGTGTGTGTGTGTGTGTGTGTGTGTGTGTGTGTGTGTGTGTGTGTGTGTGTGTGTGTGTGTGTGTGTGTGTGTGTGTGTGTGTGTGTGTGTGTGTGTGTGTGTGTGTGTGTGTGTGTGTGTGTGTGTGTGTTTATACTTTGTCTTATGGCACCTCGGCCGCCAATCATTCATTACTATTTTCGTTATTCGGAAACAACATTCGAGCTCAATACAGTTCCAGTGACTAGACTCTGCCTATGTAATATGCGGGATAGTCATTGCCACCAGTAGATGATCCCAGTGTGTTCTCTATGTATTAATTAGATCACGAGTTTTACACGCTGACACACTAGTCAAACACGGATACGAAATATCGCAGCCGGACTCTTGCAGACCTGCTTACGGATGCTATGCTTCCAATGGGTGTTTCAACTTATGCAGTCGGCGTCGCGCATGTGGTATTCCCAAAACATCAATATTATTTGCCGGGTTGCAACATTCTTACGTCGTTATTTTCTCATATATCAATCATGTAGGATACATTGTCCGATAACATGCACTGTCCGATTACCGGCACATTTCCCATCCTTGTAGAAAGAAGGACAATACGGACTGCTGTTACGTTATGATAGACACTCATTTCCTTAGACGGGTGGTATTGAAGAACAGTATGTTAGCATTGAAAGGGACATGTCTACGTACTATGATATAACTTACTTATGTATAAGACAATTGCACACATTACAAGTTTTTATTTAAACAGCAAAATGGTAATGTTACATCAATCTATAAACATATACACCGGA
>JAODUO010001007.1:0-22500 GCA_025642075.2 Ridgeia piscesae
TGCTTACAAGGAATTATACATAGTTATGCCTAAGTTTATTGTAAAATAAATGGATGCTTACAAGGAATTATACATAGTTATACCCATAGTTCACTAGTCACATTAGTACGCTTACTGTAAAATAAGTGGATGCTTACAAGGAATTATACATAGTTATACCTAAGTTTATTGTAAAATAAATGGATGCTTACAAGGAATTATACATAGTTATACCTAAGTTTATTGTAAAATAAATGGATGCTTACAAGGAATTTTACATAGTTATACCTAAGTTTATTGTAAAATAAATGCATGCTTACAAGGAATTATACATAGTTATACCCATAGTTCACTAGTCACATTAGTACGCTTACTGTAAAATAAGTGGATGCTTACAAGGAATTATACATAGTTATACCCATAGTTCACTAGTCACATTAGTACGCTTACTGTAAAATAAGTGGATGCTTAAGGAATTAACATAGTTATACCTAAGTTTATTGTAAAATAAATGCATGCTTACAAGGAATTATACATAGAGTTATGATACATCAATCATCAGAATCAGTTGCAAAGATAGTTGCAATTATATATATATTCATTCGTAATTATTGTCTTATACCTCTGTCTAAAAGACCTTATTGTTTTCATGTTCAACATCCAAACCAGGTGGAAGAACTTGTGGTTTTTGCAGTGACGTTCCGCATTTTACGAAGTCTCCTCCAATGTTATGTTGTCAAACAGCACTACTTCGAAACCCTCCACACTTTCAATATTGGTGCTGAACCTTTCCTTTCGATGCCTATAATTTAGGATATTGCTTATTTTAATTGATACTAACATTAACATAATACACTAGAAACAACGTAACAATGACACTGGTGACACGATTCATCCTAGTTAGATTCTGCTGTCATGACAGGGACCCATCCCATACGTCATTGTAGCTCTTTATATTCGAATGCATGATTAAGGTTTTTGATCAACCGTTCTGTAACGTAACTCACAACAATTTTCAATAACAAACAAAAGGCGGACATTGCTTGGTCGCATGCCAAGTAACAATGAGGTGAGTGTAATTCAAACAGGAAATTAAAACCTGCCTGTGCTGCATGATTTTGATTAATATTGTGATGTGAAATTAATCGCTGACTTTGCACAAAGACTGCCTGCGTCAGACGACGCTGCAGCTAAGGAACTGGCGGATGTGGCGATGACTGTGAATTAACACAGTTACTTTGGTCTATAACAAGGTGGCTTTGATGACAAGTGCAAGGACGCAGGCTGACTGTAGCGAGTCCGATTCACACAGGAGACTGGACCGTGTCTCCAGCCGGGGCTTACGTCGACATTCCGAAGGATGTGAGGTGAAACGGTGTCGATAACACTGACCCAGACCATGCCGGAGTGCACGCGTGTTAAATATCGATTGCAGAAAGTTGTTCAATGACTAACGTTAGACAAGATAGGTTGGTAGTGTGTGTTTATCAATGTATTAACTACTTCGATTATTAATTTTGATTCGAAGTAACACAATTTTATAGTTTATTTCAAGGTGTTCGTAGTCATATTACCACATTAATTACATATTGCCTAGTTTTGAATTAGTACATCGCATTGTTACCATGACGACTTCGACGTAAACCTAATATTATGTTCCTAATCCTACGTACGTTGCTGCGGGCAGCGGCGTCCTAGAGCAGTGGAACACAGACCGGGCAGTATGGAAACATTAAGTTCACAAGTCCAAATAACTCTGGCCACAATTAACCCTCTTTATTTGTCTTCTTTTTCGCCACCTTCTTCAATATCTGGTTCGTGAAAGTATAAAATAAAATAAATCCTGAATGCTGATGGTTGCTCCTTAAAGATATGAAAGGGAAAAGGCAAAACTACATAATATGTATGTAGGTTGTAGATAAATGAACAGAAGGCTAGGCCATGACTGTGACAAATAGCGAGAAATGACTGGTAAAGTTAAATAGAATTATTTTACACTTTTTAAAGAAGCATACATAGAAACATTTGCAGATTTTAATTTGCGATGATACTGTACTTTCGTAATCTACCGCGACCAGGCTGTTGTCGGACAGTTCAAGGAACAAGTGGCGGTGTTGTTTTAGTGGGCAACAACATTAGAAGGGTGTTCTATCTGCGTGGACAACAACCTTAGAAGGGTGTTCTATCTGCGTGGACAACAACCTTAGAAGGGTGTTCTATCTGCGTTGAAAACAACCGTAGAAGGGTGTTCTATCTGCGTGGACAACAACCGTAGAAGGGTGTTCTATCTGCGTGGACAACAACCGTAGAAGGGTGTTTATCTGCGTGGACAACAACAGTATAAGGGTGTTCTATCTGCGTGTGCAACAACCTTAGAAGGGTGTTCTATCTGCATGGACAACAACAGTATAAGGGTGTTCTATCTGCGTGTGCAACAACCTTAGAAGGGTGTTCTATCTGCGTGGACAACAACCTTAGAAGGGTGTTCTATCTGCGTGGACAACAACCGTAGAAGGGTGTTTATCTGCGTGGACAACAACAGTATAAGGGTGTTTTATATCCGTGGGCAACAACCTTAGAAGGGTGTTCTATCTGCGTGGGCAACAACCGTAGAAGGGTGTTCTATCTGCGTGGACAACAACCTTAGAAGGGTGTTCTATCTGCGTGGACAACAACAGTATAAGAGTGTTCTATCTGCGTGTGCAACAACCTTAGAAGGGTGTTCTATATCCGTGGGCAACAACCTTAGAAGGGTGTTCTATCTGCGTGGATAACAACAATTTGAAGGGTGTTCTATATGCGTGGACAACAACAGTATAAGAGTGTTCTATCTGCGTGTGCAACAACCTTAGAAGGGTGTTCTATATCCGTGGGCAACAACCTTAGAAGGGTGTTCTATCTGCGTGGATAACAACCTTAGAAGGGTGTTCTATATGCGTGGACAACAACCTTAGAAGGGTGTTCTATCTGCGTGGATAACAACCTTAGAAGGGTGTTCTATATGCGTGGACAACAACAGTAGAAGGGTGTTCTATATCCGTGGGCAACAACCTTAGAAGGGTGTTCTATCTGCGTGGACAACAACAGTATAAGGGTGTTCTATATCCGTGGGCAACAACCTTAGAAGGGTGTTCTATCTGCGTGGACAACAACAGTATAAGGGTGTTCTATATCCGTGGGCAACAACCTTAGAAGGGTGTTCTATCTGCGTGGCAACAACCTTAGAAGGGTGTTCTATCTCCGTGGACATCAATAAAGGGTGTTCTATCTGCGTGGCAACAACCTTAGAAGGGTGTTCTATATCCGTGGGCAACAACCTTAGAAGGGTGTTCTATCTGCGTGGATAACAACAATATAAGGGTGTTCTATCTGCGTGGATAACAACACTAGAAGGGTGTTCTATCTGCGTGGATAACAACCTTAGAAGGGTGTTCTATCTGCGTGGATAACAACCTTAGAAGGGTGTTCTATCTGCGTGGATAACAACAATATAAGGGTGTTCTATCTGCGTGGATAACAACCTTAGAAGGGTGTTCTATCTGCGTGGACAACAACCTTAGAAGGGTGTTCTATCTGCGTGGACAACAACCGTAGAAGGGTGTTTATCTGCGTGGACAACAACAGTATAAGGGTGTTTTATATCCGTGGGCAACAACCTTAGAAGGGTGTTCTATCTGCGTGGGCAACAACCGTAGAAGGGTGTTCTATCTGCGTGGACAACAACCTTAGAAGGGTGTTCTATCTGCGTGGACAACAACAGTATAAGAGTGTTCTATCTGCGTGTGCAACAACCTTAGAAGGGTGTTCTATATCCGTGGGCAACAACCTTAGAAGGGTGTTCTATCTGCGTGGATAACAACAATATAAGGGTGTTCTATCTGCGTGGACAACAACAGTATAAGAGTGTTCTATCTGCGTGTGCAACAACCTTAGAAGGGTGTTCTATATCCGTGGGCAACAACCTTAGAAGGGTGTTCTATCTGCGTGGATAACAACCTTAGAAGGGAGTTCTATCTGCGTGGATAACAACCTTAGAAGGGTGTTCTATCTGCGTGGACAACAACCTTAGAAGGGTGTTCTATATGCGTGGACAACAACAGTATAAGGGTGTTCTATATCCGTGGGCAACAACCTTAGAAGGGTGTTCTATCTGCGTGGACAACAACAGTATAAGGGTGTTCTATATCCGTGGGCAACAACCTTAGAAGGGTGTTCTATCTGCGTGTGCAACAACCTTAGAAGGGTGTTCTATCTCCGTGGACATCAACCGTAGAAGGGTGTTCTATCTGCGTGGACAACAACAGTATAAGGGTGTTCTATCTGCGTGGGCAACAACCTTAGAAGGATATTCTATATCCGTGGGCAACAACCTTAGAAGGGTGTTCTATCTGCGTGGATAACAACAATATAAGGGTGTTCTATCTGCGTGGATAACAACCTCAGAAGGGTGTTCTATCTGCGTGGATAACAACCTTAGAAGGGTGTTCTATCTGCGTGGATAACAACCTTAGAAGCGTGTTCTATCTCCGTGGGTAACAACCTTAGAAGGGTGTTCTATCTCCGTGGGCAACAACCGTAGAAGGGTGTTCTATCTCCGTGGGTAACAACCGTGGAAGGGTGTTCTATCTCCGTGGACAACAACCTTAGAATGGTGTTCTATCTCCGTGTGTAACAACCTTAGAAGCGGTTTCTGTCTCCGTGGGCAACAACCCTAGAAAAGGATTATGACTCCGTGCGCAACAAGATGTTGTTGTCCACGGGAATCGAACCCCCGTTCACAATCATTGACACCTCAAACATGTGTCAACACGTAGGTGGAAATGAAATAATGATCTATCCCTACAGGGAATTTAATTAAGCTACCTCAAATAACATAGGTGTTGTGAGTCCAGTCGATATCGGACACATCTACTTACGTTGCGTAGTGATTTCCCATGTGTCTTACCCCTTTGTCTCAATAATTCAACAGGTTCGTATATTGCCGTGGACATGATATACCCCGCTACTCTTAGAATTATGGGACACCCAACGGGCGAATCAACGACTGCGTCAACAGCGCCATGTTCATTACGCACAATTTAAGAACACAAGTGTGCACATAACAAAACGAGAGAAATCCTATCAATCAGCGATCCATATCGTGTTTGGCAGGTAGTATGTTTGCTATGTTAAAGCTAAGAATAATGTAATATGTTATTTTAGTTATCTTATGGCACGTGGAGAACTGTAGATATACCGAAGGGGTTGCCATTTGGTCATTGCTAAGTGCGTGCCGTTGCAGTGCCAATGTTCCGTTGACCTGGCTTTGTTATCGCAAGTGCGTCCTCACAGTGACAGTCGACCAACTGAGCCATGACACGTCCGAGTGAGCGATGTGTTGTGGTGGATCTAGGGCGTCGTGAGACGATAGCGTACAACGGCACCCCGTGCTCACCTCGTCTGTCTCATCGCACTACCGTTGGTTTCCTTGCTTGTGTGGCGCAGTCCAGTGCACAGTAGAAGTGACAGTGACCCCACTCGCTTATCACGCGTGTAGTTCAATACACACTGTGTGTGTGTGTGTGTGCGTGCGTGCGTGCGTGCGTGCGTGCGTGCGTGTGCGTAGTTCAATACACAGAATATGTGTCACCACTCGTTTATCACGCATGTAGTTCAATAGACAGTATATGTGACACCACTCGTTTATCACGCATGTAGTTCAATACACAGTATATGTGACAACACTCTTTTATCAGCGTGAAGTTCAATACACAGTATATATGACACCACTCGTTTATCACGCATGTAGTTCAATAGACAGTATATGTGACACCACTCGTTTATCACGCGTGTAGTTCAATACACAGTATATATGACACCACTCGTTTATCACGCATGTAGTTCAATAGACAGTATATGTGACACCACTCGTTTATCACGCATGTAGTTCAATAGACAGTATATGTGACACCACTCGTTTATCACGCGTGAAGTTCAATAGACAGTATATGTGACACCACTCGTTTATCACGCATGTAGGTCAATACACAGTATATGTGACACCACTCGTTTATCACGCATGTAGTTCAATAGACAGTATATGTGACACCACTCGTTTATCACGCATGTAGTTCAATACACAGTATATGTGACACCACTCGTTTATCACGCATGTAGTTCAATACACAGTATATGTGACACCACTCGTTTACCACGCGTGTAGTTCAATACACAGTATATGTGACACCACTCGTTTACCACGCGTGTAGTTCAATACACAGTATATGTGACACCACTCGTTTACCACGCGTGTAGTTCAATACACAGTTTATGTGACATCACTCGTTTACCACGCGTGTAGTTCAATACACAGTATATGTGACATCACTCGTTTACCACGCGAGTTGCTGTAACACAGTTTCTGGTGGTGGTAAACATATCAGAATTCCTTGCGGTTTGCGCTGATGGTGTCTGGCAAAATAGTCGGGTCTACTAGCCAATTTATCGATTGTGCCTATAAAATTGTAAATATGTCAATTTGCGGGGAAACGTGTCCTAACGATGTAATAATGGCGGGTCTAGCGGAAAGAGGCTGGACCGATGGCATTTCTCGGCAACAGGTCAGCAAATTAATGGCGGACTTGAGGTGGAATTACGTTAGTGGTTGCGATATCCAAAGTAAGAGACAAATTTATAGTTACTTTAGAAATAGTTTATCGGTTCAACTAAGCTATCGATGGGGATAAAGACTGGTGCTGAGGATAGACACTGATCCTGGTCTGACAAAGTGTCTCACCCAATATCAACGTCATCGGTAACTATGGTGACAGACTTACGGTGACAAGTATAAGTGTTGTTCACGTGAGTCAACACGTAGGTAGACCCTCTTGTGGTTCTTCTCGTGGGGGAAATGGTTCAGCTTTAGGGCTAGGACTAAGGTTAGGTTTATGGTTAGGATTACGTTTAAAGTTAGATTGTAGGTTCTTTTGAAAAGAATGACATCCTGTGTTTTTATGGAAGGACAGCAAAACGTCATCATATGGCAACCATGTTGTTTACTTGCTACATGCATTTAAAAAAGGCAAATGGTTCAATTTATTCAAATGCAAGTGCAACTCCCAACTCTAACAACTATACGCACTCTTCGTATAGCGTTACAGCCGACATAATTGTAATTATAATTACATCGGTCAATTCCATTGAACTGCACTAAAAGGAACCGCATTGCCGTTTCGCATGAAAATGTTTTTCCTGAAGCAACGATAAAATTATAGATTGCGCTATGTCGTAACGAACTCGGCAAAGGTCAGGTCGATAAAACAGATGTGATGAAAGTAAAATTGTGTGACTAAATATAAGCCAACTTCACTTGCATAGTTTCTCTCATAGAATTGAAAGATTTCACTTTTTAAAGCAATTAGTTTAAACAAGTTGTTTGCATAAATTATAAACAATAAATTATATGGAAGACATTTAGAATATTGATATCCTATAAAACAGTTTGTTTAGGTTTTTGTTGAAACGTTCAACAACCAACATACAACGTCTTACTACTTTGTATTCACCGTGGTAATTAGCCCAAAGTTCTGTACAAGTCTGAAGGAAGAGTGTCAGTAGTAGCGCTGTAGCGTTTTGAATTACCGTTTGAATTACCGACGTTTATATATATATATATATATATATATATATATATATATATATATATATATATATATATACATATACATATATATATATATAATGTAATTATATTATTATTCTACTTTTCCTTTATATATATATATATATATATATATATATATATATATATAATGTAATTATATTATTATTCTACTTTTCTTTATATATATATATATATATATATATATATATATATATATAATAAAAAGGAAAAGTAGAATAATAATATAATTACATTTTATTAATTGCATGTGTTTAGAATAATTACCTATATAACAATTATATCTTTTCATAAAAAAAACCAGCAAACTAAAATAAGGATTTGCATATTATTATTATACATTTTATATCATTTCAAATAGTTAAATGTAAGTTACTGAACAACTTTGTTATCATATTATGGAAGTATTTATACAATTTAACTAAGTCAATACATATACCGTTTTACCACAAGCTTCAATACTATTTATATGTGCTTTATTAGCAGTATCATATTTAGTCAACATTTCAACAGCTGCTCTGTTGTCAACCTTGACATTTCTCTTGGTGATGTTTCTCTATAAATAAAATTAAAACATACCAGTCACCATAAAGCATTATAATAATTAGCATGGGGAAGCTCTCTGTGCCACTATTAGTGATATGATGTTAAAATAAATATATACATTTGGAATATTAACCACATTAGAAAGATTAAATATTAGATATTTATTCACACCAAAATAGCTTTTTGAAATATTATCGTGTTCAAAGATGCAGTTAGATTAGAATCTGATATTAGATTACTCCAAGATGGCCGTAATTGCATCAGCGCAATCCTGAAAATGGGCGGTAAATTCAAAACGACTTAGCGACAATGCGCTACAAGCGATTTATATGTATTTTTAGCGTCTTCTTATTAAATATTCATCTAACTACTATCCAAAATTCAGAAAACTTTCTCAACGTGCTACGAAGAATTAGAATTATCCGAACATAGCGCATATTCACTCATAACAATACAAATTAAATAACTCACCTAAAATATTGCAATTCACACGGCCGCATTCTCTGTCATATTGCGTCTCAGAAATATGTGGTTTCACCGTCATACGATTAATACGAGGCTCTTAAAAGGATTTTCTCTGGGCCTCCCCTCATGAGCAGAAAAACCTAGTGGACAAATTTCAAGACCGATATATATATATATATATATATATATATATATATATATATATATATATATATATATATATATATATATATATATATATATATATATATATATATATATATATATATATATATATATATATATATATATTTATATCGCACCAGACTTGCAATTAAATAGGTAAAATTTTAGAACATAATAATTGTAAACATACCAAACTTAGGTATTACTGGATATAAAATCTTATTCCAAGGTCAAGCCCATTTCAAGGTCACAGTATATTGAGGACAAAATAATGTTTACAAAGACTTTTTGACAAGCTGTAAGGTTATAGCAATTTTTAACTGCATTTCAAATGAGTGATTTAGCCCCAGTGTGAACGTGTGCTACACAGCGCGCCGTTCAGGCGAGGCCGAGGTCACACATTTGGTACCATATTTGGAAATTTAAATGTGCCATAACTTTTACTACTTAAAGATATTTAAATTATGTAAACGGTATCTTGTTACCTATTATACACACAATCGACATGCACAGTCATAAACATGGTAAATATATTTTGAATGTCTTTGCAGGTCGCTATCATTGCGTTAACGCCTTCTGGTGAATATCATATTAAACACATCTTTTGTCTGATAGATATCGGCCACTTCGAGCAAAAGGACGTATATAGCCTTTCAGCAAATATATTTGTAGCAAATTAACACGAAGCAAACAGGTTTTGAGGCATGTTTTGATAGCAAGTGCAAATCATGTGATTGCAGTGCGCCATAATCCGTGACAATTAGTTTTAGTTAAACAAACGTAATATTTTAATGTATCGAACGACATTTTCAGCATCTCTTCACAGTAATCACCATAGGAGAGTTAACGAACAGCCCATAATATTTATACGATAAATGTTTTACGTTTCGCTGCATACTGATGATTTTACATATATTGCGCATGTGCAGAAACGTCACCCGGACGCCCGGAAAATGTAAGCGCGACAGCGCAAAGGCTTGAGCTTTGGACTCTCGACTCAGAGAGCCCAGGTTCGAATTCCTGCGTTATGATGTCGAATCACGGACAAATTCGTTCACTCTACATTGCTCCAATTCACTCAGCTATATGACTAAGTATCTGGGGCCAGCTTCATGGAGCGTTCTTAAAGTGCCTATGATTATAAAACAACTTACGCAGACGAAAGGCGTGTTAAGAACATTCTTCGCGGCTTCACGAAATCTACCTATGCTATAGACAATTGTGGAAAGAACTGTTTTGTGGTTTTTTCCGCATTAATTGTAGCGTGGCTGGATGCTTCCCAGAGAAGTCGAGATAGTGTTTGAGATCGAACAAGTCTACCAGGGAACAAAGCGCTGCGAGCAATTTTTGGGATTGGATACTGCGTTATATAAACTGAAGATATATTGTAAAAAATTTAGATACTGGACGCGTATTTTAATAGATAGAAAGAACAAAGATCATTATTGTTCACGTTATCGATTATAATAGGGTCACTTAGTACCGTCGGCTGACTTACTGTAGCTGTAGACTTCAAGAGAATAGAGTCGTAACGGAGTGAGTATTACTATTAGTTACATGGTGTGTTCAGTCTCATGCAAGCATTCAAGCACACGAGTGTTTGACCTCCCTACATAGAACATACTAATTATGCGGGGCATGCGTATATAGAACCTAATTAATGACCTGTTACGATTGACGACATTGATGTATGCTATTACTTGCGATTAGAAACCAAACAACATACATTAGATTCCCGTCTTAGACAACATGGGCAGTGGCGTAGCCAGGAGTTTGGACTGGGGGCCACCCGATAACCAACAAACGCTGTATACGCGTGTATATATATATACACATACGCACACACACACACACACACACACACACACACACACACACACAACACACACACACACACACACACACACACACACACACACACACACACACACACACACACACACACACACACACACACACACATATATATATATATATACGCACGCACGCACACACGCACACACGCACATACACAGACATCACACACATAAATAAATATATATATATATATATATATATATACATATACGCACACACACACACACACACACCACACACCACACACCACACACATGTAATGATTATTTGCGATGGGATGTGTGCAACATTATTAAAATTAAAGAAGGGTGTGAGTCACACTTACACGTGCTGTCTAGTCACACTTACACGTACTGTCTAGTCACACTTACACGTGCTGTCTGGTCACACTTACACGTGCTGTCTGGTCACACTTACACGTGCTGTCTAGTCACACTTACACGTGCTGTCTAGTCACACTTACACGTGCTGTCTATATAGTCACACTTACACGTGCTGTCTAGTCACACTTACACGTGCTGTCTAGTCACACTTACACGTGCTGTCTAGTCACACTTACACGTGCTGTCTAGTCACACTTACACGTGCTGTCTATATAGTCACACTTACACGTGCTGTCTAGCCACACTTACACGTGCTGTCTAGTCACACTTACACGTGCTGTCTACTTACACGCACTGTCTAGTCACACTTATACGTGCTGTCTAGTCACACTTACACGTACTGTCTAGTCACACTTACACGTGCTGTCTAGTCACACTTACACGTGCTGTCTAGTCACACTTAGACGTGCTGTCTAGTCACACTTACACGTGCTGTCTAGTCACACTTACACGTGCTGTCTAGTCACACTTACACGTGCTGTCTAGTCACACTTACACCTGCTGTCTGGTCACATTTACACGTACTGTCTAGTCACACTTACACGTACTGTCTAGTCACACTTACACGTGCTGTCTAGTCACACTTACACGTACTGTCTAGTCACACTTACACGTGCTGTCTAGTCACACTTACACGTGCTGTCTAGTCACATTTACACGTGCTGTCTATATAGTCACACTTACACGTACTGTCTAGTCACACGTACACGTGCTGTCTATATAGTCACATTTACACGTGCTGTCTATCCACACTTACACGTGCTGTCTAGTCACATTTACACGTGCTGTCTATATAGTCACACTTACACGTGCTGTCTAGTCACACTTACACGTGCTGTCTAGTCACACTTACACGTGCTGTCTATATAGCCACACTTACACGTGCTGTCTAGTCACACTTACACGTGCTGTCTAGTCACACTCACACGTGCTGTCTAGTCACATTTACACGTGCTGTCTAGTCACACTCACACGTGCTGTCTAGTCACATTTACACGTGCTGTCTAGTCACACTCACACGTGCTGTCTAGTCACATTTACACGTGCTGTCTAGTCACACTCACACGTGCTGTCTAGTCACACTTACACGTGCTGTCTAGTCACCTGTCCCTTCGACTCACTCGAGTAATAATGACCCTGCATTTGATGACTTCTCAGTTTCGACTGTGTCAGCTCTTGAGGACCTTCTGCCAAGTAACCGTGCATTATGTTCTCGTTGCTGTGATCATCTGCGTTTTAAGACTGCGCTCGGCTGTCAGAATGGCTTGTCGTAAAAATGCCGTCTACTTGAGGGACAAATCACTGCACGAGAGTAGCGTGTGACACACGTGACGCCAATCACAATGATGCTGTGAAATTAACGACTTTTATTAATTCTATTGATCTTTTAATGTGGCGCGAAAGCACCTCCAGGTGAAGTGTGCTTGAGAGTGCTTGCGTGTGTGTCCGCTTGATTGGCTATTTTCCGACATATTAAAATGATACATATTAATGTGGTTATGTCCATGATGTGTGTGTGTGTGTGTGTGTGTGTGTGTGTGTGTGTGTGTGTGTGTGTGTGTGTGTGCGTGCGTGTGTGTGTGTGTGTGTGTGTGTGTGTGTGTGTGTGTGTGTGTGTGCGCGCGCGTGTGTGTGCTTGTCCGTTATTTCTGTGCATGTTGGACGTGTGTGAGTTAGTGTCTTGTCGTTTCCGCCCGAGTACGCACTGCCGCTGTCATTACGCGTAAGAGCGCAGATATTTCTAGGAATGAGTCTGGCTATTCAGATAGCGGATTTATCTGCATGTGAATGTCACGTGTCTTCACCAATGATAGACATTTATCTATTTGGTTTCCGCAGATGGTTGAATCGAGCAGGACGATGTCGCCTTAGCGAGACTGACTAGGGTCTGACGAGAGGGGTGAGGCGGACGACTCGGTCGGCGTGGACAAGCGGCCGCGGTGTCACCTGCGTGCTACTGGACTCGTGTGACACGATGTGTTAACGTCAAGAAATGTCACTGGTGTTTCCTCTCACAAACACGGGTATTTCGGTAAGATGCGTTGCCACGCGTGACTCGTACGTGATGTGATGAATAACCTAACGCGCACTGGACATGTTCGTTACCCAACTGTCGCAATATATTCCGGCCGGCCGCTGTTAGACACACAGCCCCGTGTCGCTGCATGCCAATGGCGCTATAGATTTCTCGTTTGTGACCGGACGTGTGGAGTCGGCTCATTGTGGGCGACACAGGCCACCGCCTGACTACTGGCGGTGTACGGGCATTGCTTGCAGTCACCAACGTCATACACTCACAGCACGATACGACACACGACGCACCATCGGCGACAACACGTGTCGAGTGAAGTGCACGACGTCACTTCTGTCGTGTGCTTGTTACACATCCGACAGCGAGAGTCGTCATCACGATGGGCGACAACTGGACGCGACTGGTGACTGGCGGCGTGGTGCACGATCCGGCGTATGCACATCGCGTAGTGATACCGGCGAACGACAACGACACGGCAGCGGAAGACGCGCCACCTGGAGGCGGAGGTAACTTGTCCGTGCTGTACGTCGTGTCCGTGTGTGTCGCCGTGTGTCTCGTCATCCTACTCGTCATTCTCGGCAACACACTCGTCATCGTCGCCATCGCCGTCGACAACTCGCTGAAGCAACTACAGAACTGGCTGATCGCGTCCCTGGCTGCGAGCGACCTCCTGCTCGGCGTGCTCATCATGCCGCTGTCCCTCGCCAACGAGCTCATGGGCTACTGGGTGTTCGGCAACGTGTTGTGTGCCTTCTGGCTCAGCACCGACGTCTTCTTGTGCACGGCGTCCATTCTCAACTTGTGTGTCATCAGTGTCGACCGCTACATGTCCATCACACGCGTCACGTACGCACGACAACGTACGCTGCGTAAGATCGTCGCCATGATCGCCGTCGTGTGGCTGCTGTCCGTCGTCATCTGCTTCCCGCCTCTCGTCGGCTGGAAGCGTCCCCAGCCGACGACCGCGCTGGGCCAGCCGCTGTGTGTGCTCAGTGAGGAGGTCGGCTACGTCATCTACTCGACCCTCGGCTCCTTCTACCTGCCTCTCGTCGTCATGGTCGTCGTCTACTTCAAGATCTACGTGACGGTGCGCAGTCAGGCCCGTCGCTCAGTCCGCAACAAGCGCGCGGCCCTCGCCCGGGCCACAGTCGCCTCCACGGCCGTAGCCGTGACGGCGTCCAGGGCCATGCCGACCACTGACCCGACCCGGCCACGGACGCCCGCCTGCCGCAGTGTCTCCCCCGATGACTCGAGTCCAGCACGCGAGGAACGACTCGACTCTCCCCGCCAGGACACCAGCAGCTCCGATAAGTGTCCCTTCTACAACAACCTCGTGACCAACAACGCTGATGAGGACTTGACGCGGCAGGACGGTGGTGGCCGGACGGAGTACTTCACGAACACGGACGTCTACAGATGTAGAGTGACGCGTGACTCGGTACTGTCTGCATGTAACGATTCGTCGGAAGCACCAGACACTGACGGACCGGAAGTTGGCAGTTTCCCTCCTTTGTTAAAGAGTCACAACCTCGTGAGTAGTGATACTAGAGACGATAGACTCGGCGCCAAGAACGGCGGCAACAACGTGTCGACTAGTGGGGGAGAGGGAATGAGTGACAGAGACTGCGTCCGTCACACAACACCGACGCCTGTGTACCTCTTACGGAAACTGTCGACAGGCCGCAATGCGAGACACAAAAAGTCGCCTCCACTGCAAACTTCCGGCCGTTCACTGCGCAATGATACAGACAGACTGAAGCGTAAATTGGCTCGTGCGCGAGAGCGGCGGGCGACGGTGGTGCTCGGCATCATCATGTTGACATTCATCTGTTGCTGGCTGCCCTTCTTCGCCACCTACCTGGTGTCGTCTCTCACCGCCATGCCCGTCCACCGCATGGTGTTCGCCGTCTTCTTCTGGATCGGCTACTGCAACTCGGCTCTCAACCCCATCATTTACACAATCTTTAATCGAGACTTCAGATTAGCGTTTAAGCGTTTAATATGCCGGAAGGACACGCCAGCGTGACACGTGACAGGTGAGGGGCAGGTAAGATGACGTCGGGCTGAAAGAGTCCGAGCAGGCGGCCGAGTAACACTGACGGCCACCGTGTGTGTTGAAGTGAGGAGTGGCGAACTGTGGTCGCCTCGTGTCCACGTCTACTGCCAGCATGCAGCATCGTGTCGCCAATGTACAGTCTGTGTAGAGTCTATGTGTGAGAAGACATGAAACACCGTCGGTGTGAAGGTGACATACGAAGATAAGCGATCACTCCGAGAGTCTTTGATTAAAGATGATATTTGATTTATGAACCCAAATTACTCACTACCTAACGTTGAGAGCGCACTCAATTACATACATACATACATACATACATACATACATACATACATACATACATACATACATACATACATACATACATACATACATACATACATACATCATACATACTGCATGATGCTCTGCTGCTGCTCGCTGTGCATTCATCCGTCCGTCCGTCCGTCCGTCCGTCCGTCCGTCCGTCCGTCCGTCCGTCCGTCCGTCCGTCCGTCCGTCCGTCCGTCCGTCCGTCCGTCCGTCCGTCCGTCCGTCCGTCCGTCCGTCCGCCCTGTCCGTCCGCCGCCCGTCCGTCCGCCGTCCCGCCCCGCCCGCCCGCCGTCCGTCGTGGGTCCGGGCCGAAGAATTTAGCGATTACCTTTAACGGGCTTGCTGCCTTTACCAAAATTTTAATGGGTATTGTTTTAAAAACCCCTTTAAAACCCTGTGGAAAAAAAAAAAAAAAAAAAAAAAAAAAAAAAAAAAAAAAAAAAAAAAAAAAAAAAAAAAAAAAAAAAAAAAAAAAAAAAAAAAAAAAAAAAAAAAAAAAAAAAAAAAAAAAAAAAAAAAAAAAAAAAAAAAAAAAAAAAAAAAAAAAAAAAAACAGAATTTAAAAGGGCATTGTGTTAAAACGAGATGTGAAATGGCATTGTTTAAACAGAGATTGTAAAGGTATTGTGTGTAAAACCCGAGATGGTAAAGGGTCATTGTGTGTAAAAAGAGAGTGTAAATGGATTGGTGAAAACAGAGATTGAAATGCATGTCTTAAACAGAGATGTGTAAATGGGGTTTAAAACAGAGATGTGTAAATGGGTCATTGTGTGTAAAACAGAGATGTGTAAATGGGTCATTGTGTGTAAAACAGAGATGTGTAAATGGGTCATTGTGTGTAAAACAGAGATGTGTAAATGGGTCATTGTGTGTAAAACAGAGATGTGTAAATGGGTCATTGTGTGTAAAACAGAGATGTGTAAATGGGTCATTGTGTGTAAAACAGAGATGTGTAAATGGGTCATTGTGTGTAAAACAGAGATGTGTAAATGGGTCATTGTGTGTAAAACAGAGATGTGTAAATGGGTCATTGTGTGTAAAACAGAGATGTGTAAATGGGTCATTGTGTGTAAAACAGAGATGTGTAAATGGGTCATTGTGTGTAAAACAAGATGTGTAAATTTTTGGGAAAACAGAGATGTGTAAATGGGCATTGTGTGTAAAACAGAGATGTGTAAATGGGTCATTGTGTGTAAAACAGAGATGTGTAAATGGGTCATTGTGTGTAAAACAGAGATGTGTAATGGGCATTTTTCGTGTGTAAAACAGAGATGTGTAAATGGGTCATTGGTGTAAAACAGAGATGTGTAAATGGGTCATTGTGTGTAAAAAGAGATGTGTAAATGGGTCATTTGTGTAAAACGAGATGTGTAAATGGGTCATTGGTGTAAAACAGAGATGTGTAAATGGGTCATTGTGTGTAAAACAGAGATGTGTAAATGGGTCATTGTGTGTAAAACAGAGATGTGTAAATGGGTCATTGTGTGTAAAACAAAAAGGGATTTTGTAAAATGGGTCATTGTGTGTAAAACAGAGATGTGTAAATGGGTCATTGTGTGTAAAACAGAGATGTGTAAATGGGTCATTGTGTGTAAAACAGAGATGTGTAAATGGGTCATTGTGTGTAAAACAGAGATGTGTAAATGGATCATTGTGTGTACACATACAATGAATGTCTCGTTGGATAACTAAACTTAAAGCACAGTGACTTCAATATTGTAAGCAGCTTAAAAATGGTTATAGGAATTTCTTATATCACATTTCCTCCGTGAAACAAACCTAGAAGGATACTTGCGCCTGGAATATCTCCGCTGTAGGTGTAAGGACGAAACCATGATCTTGTTACGGATAGTCAGGTGACCTAGATTAGACTGCAGGAGAGGCTGTCACTTGGACTGGCTACACCCTGGATCACCGACAACTGATGATGCCTCATGACTCAACATTCCTGAATCATTTTCCAGAGGTTTGTAACCAGGAGGCATTTTTTTGTCTGGACATGTTTACTCACACACATACAGTATATATATATATATATATATATATATATATATATATATATATATAATATATATATATATATATATATATATATATATATATATATATTATATATATATATATATATATATATTTTATATATATTTTATATATATTATATATATATATATATATATATATATATATATATATATATATATATATATATATATATATATATATTATATATATATATATATATATATATATATATATATATATATATATATATATATATATATATATATATATATATATATATATAATCAAAAGCAATGATTCGAAGCATATACCTGTTTTCCTCGGCATGCAGTCACATTTTTTTGACGACAAAGCAATGCAACAATTACAGACTCCGATTCCCAGGTTTGGAGCGTAATCATGTGGACAATATTGAATCATCACTCAGAGTGAGCTAGACATGAACTGCGTGCAATCGCCATGGTAAAACGCTAATCCACTTTCACACGAGCTGATTGCAATAAGATGCTGAAAATCTAGTGGCAAGTTCCAGAAACCAATGTACCCGCCCAAGCTGGCTGACCTAGTGTCTAGATGGTGGTGAAGCAGACAGCTGGGTGGACTGGGCATGTGATCACAATGCCACGCACACGTCTGCCTAAGAAGGTATTCTAAAATAATGTTAAGGCCTTGAATTTTACACAGCTTTAAGGCAACATACCCCACACGCAGGTTGAAAACATGGACGTTCCAACAGAAATTTCGGAATGTTCGTCTTTAAATAGCAAAACAGTAATAAGATAATAAACGTACAATGGGACAGCATCAGGCAACCGAGATCGCGGCAGCAAGAGCAGGAGAATGTACGACATCGAAGACACAAGCTACATGCACACGGTACACTCAATGCTTATCAGAACGACGAGTACACACAGGAACGCAAATATGATGATGACATCCAAGAAGGGAAATATAAAGATATCAAGAATTGCAGATTGGTACCTATTACCAAACAGACACACACATACACACACAGACACACACCCACAAACACACATTTATATATATATATATATATATATATATATATATATATATATATATATATATATATATATAAAATATTAACATAATACAGCTACAAAGGTCAACCGACAAAAACAAACCATGAGAGAATGCTGTATTCGGAAGCAGGTATTCAATGACAGACTACATCCATCTGGTAAAGCAATTGAAGGAGAATTGTTGAGAATATAACATAAATCGAATATAAAGGTGAAGCTAAGAAATTACACAAATGCCAACATCACTTATAATACACAGAACGTTACATGAAAGTTGTGTCTACTGATACAGCACTAGACCCTAAAACCAAGACAATGAGATCCAAAGAATAATCATTGCCGGCTGGACAGCATTCACCATACACCGCGCCGTCTTATAGGGGATTATTGGAGCCTGCTTAACAAGACAAGTCTAACATTCACGCGTACTTCAGCAATGACATACGAAGGCCCTCTCATCAAGCAAATAACAAGCTAGCATCCGTACAAACACATGAAAAGAAATAGGTTAAACTTCACACATAGGGACAGAAAAGCATCTGGGCAAAACAGTATCAAAGGTCATAATATGGAGTTGAACAGTTCAGAAGAAGGAAGTGGATCTGGGCAGGTCGCATCAGTAGAATACGAAATTACCGATGGAAATCGCATATCACCACCTGGAAACCCTATGAAGGGAAACGATCTAGAGGAAGACTTGCGAAATGTTGGAGATGAGTACAGCAAGTGACCATCTGGCAGAAGATAGCACAAGACAGGTAGGTGTGGACACAGCAGGCCGACGTCTTTGCGCATTCACGGGACATTTCGGTTGCAGAGCCTACTGTGTTGAATGGTGATATACTGAACTCAACATTGCACTGGAATACCTACCTCAGGACAAGATCTAAACGTCACATGACATTTGTAAGTGCTGCAAGAAACGTGTTAACTTGTTCTTACAAACAAACATGAAATGGGTTTGCGATTCGTTTGCAAAATATTTATCGTAAAGCATTTGTCAGATGTTTTCTGACTAGCCTTCACTTGCTTCGTAATAAGACACGAGCAGCGTGTGACATGCTAACACAGCTGTTTTAAATTATTAGCATCAGTGCAAATTAGTCTTTATTAGTATTACACGTACCCAGCATGGCTGAGTGGAAGGACGTATCATGTTTTATTTCTGTGTGTGTGCGTGTGCGTGTGCGTGTGCGTGTGCGTGTGCGTGTGCGTGTGCGTGTGCGTGTGCGTGTGCGTGTGCGTGTGCGTGTGCGTGTGCGTGTGCGTGTGCGTGTGCGTGTGCGTGTGCGTGTGCGTGTGCGTGTGCGTGTGCGTGTGCGTGTGCGTGTGCGTGTGCGTGTGCGTGTGCGTGTGCGTGTGCGTGTGCGTGTGCGTGGGGCGTGTGCGTGTGCGTGTGCGTGTGCGTGTGCGTGTGCGTGTGCGTGGGGCGTGTGCGTGTGCGTGTGCGTGTGCGTGTGCGGGGCGTGTGCGGGGCGTGTGCGTGTGGTGTGCGTGTGCGTGTGCGTGTGCGTGTGCGTGTGCGTGTGCGGTCGTGTGCGTCGTGGCGTGTGCGTGTCGTGTGCGTGTGCTTGCGTGTCGTGTCTTGCGTTGCTGTGCGTGTGCTGTGCGTGTCGTGTGCGTTGCCGTTCTTCTTCGTTCTTCTCGTTCTTCTTCGTTCTTGCTTCTGTCTGTCTTCGTTGCTTCTTCGTTGCTTCTTCGTTGCTTCCCGTGTGCTGTGCGTGTGCGTTCTGTGCTTCGTTGGTGGTTGGCTCCTCGCTCGCTTGGCTCCTGCGTGCTCGTTCCGTCTCCGTCTCCGTCTCCGTTTTCCGTCTCGTCCCCGTCTCCGCCTCCGTCTCCGTCTCCGTCTCCGTCTCCGTCTCCGTCTCCCGTCTCCGTCTCCGTCTCCGTCTCCGTCTCCGTCCCCGTCTCCGTCTCGTCCCCGTCTCCGTCTCGTCCCCGTCCCCGTCTCCGTCTCTTTCCCCGTCTCCGTCTCCGTCTCCTCCCCGTCTCCGTCTCCGTCTCCGTCTCTCTCTCCCGTCCCCGTCCCCGTCTCGTCCGTCTCGTCTCCGTCTCCGTCCCCGTCCCGTCCCGTCCCCGTCCCCGTCCCGTCCCCCCCCGTCCCCGTCCCCGTCCCCGTCCCGTCCCCGTCCCCGTCGTCCCCGTCCCCGTCCCCGTCCCCGTCCCGTCCCCGTCCCCGTCCCCGTCCCGTCCCCTGTCCCCCGTCCCCGTCCCCGTCCCCGTCCCGTCCCCGTCCCCGCCCCGTCCCCGTCCCCGTCCCCGTCCCCGTCCCCGTCCCCGTCCCCTTTTCCCCGTCCCGTCCCGTCCCCGTCCCCGTCCCCGTCCCCGTCCCGCCCCCGTCCCGTCCCGTCCCTCTCCTTGTCCTTTCGTCCCGCCCCCGTCCCTTTCCCGTCCCGTCCCGTCCTCCGCCCCGTCCCGTCCCGTCCCCGTCCCTCGTCCCGTCCTTCCGTCCGTCCCGTCGTCCCGTCCCCTTTTCCGTCTTTTTCCCCCCCCGTCCCGTCCCCTTTCCCCGCCCCCGCCCCGTCCCGTCTTTCTTTCCCTTTCCCGTCCCCCGTCCTTTTTCTTTCTTTTTTCCCGTCCGTCCCCGTCCGTCCTTTCCCGTCCGTCCGTCCCTCCCCGTCCGTCCCGTCCGTCCCGCCCCCGTCCCTGCCCCCTTTTTCCCCGCCCCCGCCCCGTCCCGCCCCCGTCCCGTCCCCGTCCCTGTCTGTTCGTATGTCTGTTGTCTGTATGTCTGTCTGTCTGTCTGTCTGTCTGTCTGTCTGTCTGTCTGTCTGTCTGTCTGTCTGTCTGTCTGTCTGTCTGTCTGTCTGTCTGTCTGTCTGTCTGTCTGTCTGTCTGTCTGTCTGTCTGTCTGTCTGTCTGTCTGTCTGTCTGTCTGTCTGTCTGTCTTCTTCTCTCTCTCCCCACCACACACACACACACACACACACACACACACACACACACACACACACACACACACACACCCCCAAACACACCCCCCCCCAAAAAAACACACACACACACACACACACACACACACACACACACACACACACACACACACACACACACACACACACACACACACACACACACACACACACACACACACACACACACACACACACACACACACACACACACACACACACACACACACACACACACACACACACACACACACACACACACACACACACACACACACACACACACACACACACACACACACACACACACACACACACACACACACACACACACACACACACACACACACACACACACACACACACACACACACACACACACCACACACCCGACACACACACACACACACACACACACACACACACACACACACAAGCACATTCATACACACCCAGTGGCACATCGGGTGAACAAGAGAAGAGACTGTAGTGAGAGCGCGTTCACGTGTACGTGCAAAGTATATAAAAATATGCAACGGCCAAATTGTAAGAAAAAGACGTGTTTGTGAGTCAGACTACACATTAAACAGAGTGCCGCTGTTTTTCGTCTTCGCCTATGAGATTCTGGCATTAATAAATCAATGACATTACGTCCAAGCTACAAGATATTGTAACAAATTGATTTTGGCATGACACAAATATTATTCCCAGTCGAACAGCTGTGTGAGCTACAATTTGCGATATCTCATTTCTATGTTTTTACTTTCATTATTATTATAAATCTCAACTACCTGCTTCAAAACGTCGGGAAACGACCTGTACTGCTCAATTTTTCCATGTACCTTTAGCCATATAAAGCTCAGTATGAACTAATACTAGTTAAGACATTGTGTTTGAGAAAAACTATCTACATGTGATACGATCACCTGATTAATGGCGGTTCCTTCTGTTAGCTTATTAAATCGGTTCGGTAACTTTTTCTGTTTCTGGTTGTTTTGATAAATATAACAGCGCAGTGGTGATATCGTATGCGGGCAGGTTTTTTGTTTGCTTGTGCATATATGAAAT
>JAODUO010001007.1:25000-52500 GCA_025642075.2 Ridgeia piscesae
TTCTGTCTTGCAATCGTCATGTCTTTAGGTCTTGCACTCGTCATGTCGTTCTGTTTTGCACTCGTCCTGCCTTTCTGTCTTGTACTTGTCCTGTCTTTCTGTCCTGCACTCGTCCTTCTCTGTGTCTTACACTCATCCTGTCTTTCTGTCCTGCACTCGTCCTTCTTTCTGTCTTCATTCGTCCTGTCTTTCTGTCTTGCACTCTCCCTGTCTTTCTGTCTTGCACTCGTCCTATCTTTCTGTCCTGCACTCGTCCTGTCTTTTGATTCTTGCACTCGTCCTGTCTTTCTGTCCTACACTCGTCCTGTCTTTCTGTCCTACACTCGCCCTGTCTTTCTGTCCTACACTCGCCCTGTCTTTCTGTCCTACACTCGCCCTGTATTTCTGTCCTACACTCATCCTGTCTTTCTGTCTTACACTCGCCCTGACTTTCTGTCTTACACTCGCCCTGTCTGTCTGTCCTACACTCGCCCTGTCTTTCTGCCCTACACTCGCCCTGTCTTTCTGTCCTGCACTCGCCCTGTCTTTCTGTCCTACATTCGTCCTGTCTTTCTGTCCTACACTCGCCCTGTCTTTCTGTCCTACACTCGCCCTGTCTGTCTGTCCTACACTCGCCCTGTCTTTCTGTCCTACACTCGCCCTGTCTTTCTGTCCTACACTCGCCCTGTCTTTCTGCCCTACACTCGCCCTGTCTTTCTGTCCTCACTCGCCCTGTCTTTCTGTCCTACACTCGCCCTGTCTTTCTGTCCTACACTCGCCCTGTCTTTCTGCCCTACACTCGCCCTGTTTTTCTGTCTTACACTCGCCCTGTATTTCTGCCCTACACTCGCCCTGTCTTTCTGTCCTACACTCATCCTGTCTTTCTGTCTTACACTCGCCCTGTCTTTCTGTCTTACACTCGCCCTGTCTGTCTGTCCTACACTCGCCCTGTCTTTCTGCCCTACACTCGCCCTGTCTTTCTGTCCTGCACTCGTCCTGTCTTTCTGTCCTGCACTCGTCCTGTCTTTCTGTCTTACACTCGCCCTGTCTTTCTGTCTTACACTCGCCCTGTCTTTCTGCCCTACACTCATCCTGTCTTTCTGTCCTACACTCGTCCTGTCTTTCTGTCTTACACTCGCCCTGTCTTTCTGTCCTACACTCGTCCTGTCTTTCTGTCTTACACTCGCCCTGTCTTTCTGTCCTATACTCGCCCTGTCTTTCTGTCCTACGCTCGCCCTGTCTTTCTGTCTTACACTCGCCCTGTCTTTCTGTCCTGCACTCGTCCTGTCTTTCTGTCTTACACTCGCCCTGTCTTTCTGTCTTACACTCGCCCTGTCTTTCTGTCCTACACTCGCCCTGTCTTTCTGTCTTACACTCGTCCTGTCTTTCTGTCCTAAACTCGTCCTGTCTTTCTGTCTTACACTCGCCCTGTATTTCTGTATTACACTCATCCTGTCTTTCTGTCTTACACTCGCCCTGTCTTTCTGTCCTACACTCGCCCTGTCTTTCTGTCGTACACTCGCCCTGTCTTTCTGTCTTACACTCGCCCTGTCTTTCTGTCCTACACTCGCCCTGTCTTTCTGTCTTACACTCGTCCTGTCTTTCTGTCCTACACTCGTCCTGTCTTTCTGTCCTACACTCGTCCTGTCTTTCTGTCCTACACTCGTCCTGTCTTTCTGACCTACACTCGCCCTGTATTTCTGTCCTGCACTCGTCCTGTCTTTCTGTCTTACACTCGCCCTGTCTTTCTGTCTTACACTCGCCCTGTCTTTCTGTCCTACACTCGTCCTGTCTTTCTGTCCTACACTCGTCCTGTCTTTCTGTCCTACACTCGTCCTGTCTTTCTGTCCTACACTCGCCCTGTATTTCTGTCCTGCACTCGTCCTGTCTTTCTGTCTTACACTCGCCCTGTCTTTCTGTCCTACACTCGCCCTGTCTTTCTGTCTTACACTCGTCCTGTCTTTCTGTCCTACACTCGTCCTGTCTTTCTGTCCTACACTCGTCCTGTCTTTCTGTCCTACACTCGTCCTGTCTTTCTGACCTACACTCGCCCTGTATTTCTGTCCTGCACTCGTCCTGTCTTTCTGTCCTACACTCGCCCTGCCTGTCTGTCCTACACTCGCCCTGTCTTTTTGCCCTACACTCGCCCTGTCTTCTGTCCTACACTCGTCCTGTCTTTCTGTCCTGCACTCGTCCTGTCTTTCTGTATTACACTCGCCCTGTCTTTCTGTCCTACACTCGCCCTGTCTTTCTGTCCTGCACTCGTCCTGTCTTTCTGTCCTACACTCGCCCTGTCTTTCTGTCCTAAACTCTTCCTGTCTTTCTGTCTTACACTCGTCCTGTCTTTCTGTCCTACACTCGTCCTGTCTTTCTGTCTTACACTCGTCCTGTCTTTCTGTCTTACACTCGCCCTGTCTTTCTGTCCTACACTCGCCCTGTCTTTCTGTCCTGCACTCGTCCTGTCTTTCTGTCCTGCACTCGTCCTGTCTTTCTGTCCTACACTCGCCCTGTCTTTCTGTCCTACACTCGCCCTGTCTTTCTGTCGTACACTCGCCCTGTCTTTCTGTCTTACACTCGCCCTGTCTTTCTGTCCTACACTCGCCCTGTCTTTCTGTCTTACACTCGTCCTGTCTTTCTGTCCTACGCTCGTCCTGTCTTTCTGTCTTACACTCGTCCTGTCTTTCTGTCCTACACTCGTCCTGTCTTTCTGTCTTACACTCGTCCTGTCTTTCTGTCCTACACTCGCCCTGTCTTTCTGTCTTACACTCGCCCTGTCTTTCTGTCCTACACTCGTCCTGTCTTTCTGTCCTGCACTCGTCCTGTCTTTCTGTCTTACACTCGCACTGTCTTTCTGTCCTACAGTCGTCCTGTCTTTCTTTCCTGCACTCGTCCTGTCTTTCTGTCCTGCACTCGTCCTGTCTTTCTGTCTTACACTCGCCCTGTCTTTCTGTCTTACACTCGCCCTGTCTTTCTGTCCTACACTCGCCCTGTCTTTCTGTCCTACACTCGTCCTGTCTTTCTGTCCTACACTCGTCCTGTCTTTCTGTCCTGCACTCGTCCTGTCTTTCTGTCCTACACTCGTCCTGTCTTTCTGTCCTACACTCGCCCTGTCTTTCTGTCTTACACTCGCCCTGTCTTTCTGTCCTACACTCGCCCTGTCTTTCTGTCTTACACTCGTCCTGTCTTTCTGTCCTACACTCGTCCTGTCTTTCTGTCTTACACTCGTCCTGTCTTTCTGTCCTACACTCGCCCTGTCTTTCTGTCTTACACTCGCCCTGTCTTTCTGTCCTACACTCGTCCTGTCTTTCTGTCCTGCACTCGTCCTGTCTTCCTGTCCTACACTCGTCCTGTCTTTCTGTCCTGCACTCGTCCTGTCTTTCTGTCTTACACTCGTCCTGTCTTTCTGTCTTACACTCGCCCTGTCTTTTTGTCTTACACTCGCCCTGTCTTTCTGTCCTACACTCGCCCTGTCTTTCTGTCTTACACTCGCCCTGTCTTTCTGTCCTACACTCGTCCTGTCTTTCTGTCCTTGCAGTCGTCCTGTCTTTCTGTCTTACACTCGCCCTGTCTTTCTGTCCTACACTCGTCCTGTCTTTCTGTCCTACACTCGTCCTGTCTTTCTGTCCTACACTCGTCCTCTCTTTCTGTCCTGCACTCGTCCTCTCTTTCTGTCCTACACTCGTCCTGTCTTTCTGTCCTGCACTCGCCCTGTCTGTCTGTCCTACACTCGCCCTGTATTTCTGTCCTACACTCATCCTGTCTTTCTGTCTTACACTCGCCCTGTCTTTCTGTCTTACACTCGCCCTGTCTGTCTGTCCTACACTCGCCCTGTCTTTCTGCCCTACACTCGCCATGTCTTTCTGTCCTGCACTCGCCCTGTCTTTCTGTACTACACTCGCCCTGTATTTCTGCCTTACACTCGCCCTGTCTTTCTGTCCTACACTCGTCCTGTCTTTCTGTCTTACACTCGCCCTGTCTTTCTGTCCTACACTCGTCCTGTCTTTCTGTCCTTCACTCGTCCTGTCTTTCTGTCTTACACTCGCCCTGTCTTTCTGTCTTACACTCGCCCTGTCTTTTTGTCTTACACTCGCCCTGTCTTTCTGTCCTACACTCGCCCTGTCTTTCTGTCTTACACTCGCCCTGTCTTTCTGTCCTACACTCGTCCTGTCTTTCTGTCCTTGCAGTCGTCCTGTCTTTCTGTCTTACACTCGCCCTGTCTTTCTGTCCTACACTCGTCCTGTCTTTCTGTCCTACACTCGTCCTGTCTTTCTGTCCTACACTCGTCCTCTCTTTCTGTCCTGCACTCGTCCTCTCTTTCTGTCCTACACTCGTCCTGTCTTTCTGTCCTGCACTCGCCCTGTCTGTCTGTCCTACACTCGCCCTGTATTTCTGTCCTACACTCATCCTGTCTTTCTGTCTTACACTCGCCCTGTCTTTCTGTCTTACACTCGCCCTGTCTGTCTGTCCTACACTCGCCCTGTCTTTCTGCCCTACACTCGCCCTGTCTTTCTGTCCTGCACTCGCCCTGTCTTTCTGTCCTACACTCGCCCTGTCTTTCTGTCCTCCACTCGCCCTGTCTTTCTGTCCTACACTCGCCCTGTCTTTCTGTCTTACACTCGCCCTGTCTTTCTGTCCTACACTCGTCCTGTCTTTCTGTCCTTGCAGTCGTCCTGTCTTTCTGTCTTACACTCGCCCTGTCTTTCTGTCTTACACTCGCCCTGTCTTTCTGTCTTACACTCGCCCTGTCTTTCTGTCCTACACTCGCCCTGTCTTTCTGCCCCCACACTCGCCCCGTCTTTCTGTCCTACACTCGTCCTGTCTTTCTGTTCCTCACTCGCCCTGTCTTTCTGCCCCACACTCGCCCCGTCTTTCTGTCCTACACTCGTCCTGTCTTTCTGTCTTACACTCGCCCTGTCTGTCTGTCCTACACTCGCCCTGTCTTTCTGCCCTACACTCGCCCTGTCTTTCTGTCCTACACTCGTCCTGTCTTTCTGTCCTGCACTCGTCCTGTCTTTCTGTCTTACACTCGCCCTGTCTTCCTGTCCTACACTCGTCCTGTCTTTCTGTCTTACACTCGCCCTGTCTTTCTGTCCTACACTCGCCCTGTCTTTCTGTCCTACACTCGTCCTGTCTTTCTGTCCTACACTCGCCCTGTCTTTCTGTCCTTACACTCGCCCTGTCTTTCTGTCCTACACTCGCCCTGTCTTTCTGTCTTACACTCGTCCTGTCTTTCTGTCCTACACTCGTCCTGTCTTTCTGTCTTACACTCGTCCTGTCTTTCTGTCCTACACTCGCCCTGTCTTTCTGTCCTACACTCGCCCTGTCTTTCTGTCCTACACTCGTCCTGTCTTTCTGTCCTGCACTCGTCCTGTCTTTCTGTCCTACACTCGTCCTGTCTTTCTGTCCTGCACTCGTCCTGTCTTTCTGTCTTACACTCGTCCTGTCTTTCTGTCCTTACACTCGCCCTGTCTTTTTGTCTTACACTCGCCCTGTCTTTCTGTCCTACACTCGCCCTGTCTTTCTGTCTTACACTCGCCCTGTCTTTCTGTCCTACACTCGTCCTGTCTTTCTGTCCTTGCACTCGTCCTGTCTTTCTGTCTTACACTCGCCCTGTCTTTCTGTCCTACACTCGTCCTGTCTTCTGTCCTACACTCGCCCCGTCTTTCTGTCCTCACTCGCCTTCTTTCTGTCCTGCACTCGTCCTTCTTTCTGTCCTACACTCGTCCTGTCTTTCTGTCCTGCAACCCCGCCCTGTCTTCGTCCTACACTCGCCCTGTATTTCTGTCCTACACTCATCCTGTCTTTCTGTCTTACACTCGCCCTGTCTTTCTGTCTTACACTCGCCCTGTCTGTCTGTCCTACACTCGCCCTGTCTTTCTGCCCTACACTCGCCATGTCTTTCTGTCCTGCACTCGCCCTGTCTTTCTGTACTACACTCGCCCTGTATTTCTGCCTTACACTCGCCCTGTCTTTCTGTCCTACACTCGTCCTGTCTTTCTGTCCTACACTCATCCTGTCTTTCTGTCTTACACTCGCCCTGTCTTTCTGTCTTACACTCGCCCTGTCTGTCTGTCCTACACTCGCCCTGTCTTTCTGCCCTACACTCGCCCTGTCTTTCTGTCCTACACTCGTCCTGTCTTTCTGTTCTGCACTCGCCCTGTCTTTCTGCCCTACACTCGCCCTGTCTTTCTGTCCTACACTCGTCCTGTCTTTCTGTCTTACACTCGCCCTGTCTGTCTGTCCTACACTCGCCCTGTCTTTCTGCCCTACACTCGCCCTGTCTTTCTGTCCTACACTCGTCCTGTCTTTCTGTCCTGCACTCGTCCTGTCTTTCTGTCTTACACTCGCCCTGTCTTCCTGTCCTACACTCGTCCTGTCTTTCTGTCTTACACTCGCCCTGTCTTTCTGTCCTACACTCGCCCTGTCTTTCTGTCCTACGCTCGCCCTGTCTTTCTGTCTTACACTCGCCCTGTCTTTCTGTCCTGCACTCGTCCTGTCTTTCTGTCTTACACTCGCCCTGTCTTTCTGTCTTACACTCGCCCTGTCTTTCTGTCCTACACTCGCCCTGTCTTTCTGCCTTAGACTCGCCTATCTTTCTGTCTTACACTCGCCCTGTATTTCTGTATTACACTCATCCTGTCTTTCTGTCTTACACTCGCCCTGTCTTTCTGTCCTTACACTCGCCCTGTCTTTCTGTCCTACACTCGTCCTGTCTTTCTGTCCTACACTCGTCCTGTCTTTCTGTCCTACACTCGCCCTGTCTTTCTGTCCTGCACTCGCCCTGCCTGTCTGTCCTACACTCGCCCTGTCTTTCTGCCCTACACTCGCCCTGTCTTTCTGTCCTACACTCGTCCTGTCTTACTGTCCTACATTCGCCCTGTCTTTCTGTCTTACACTCGCCCTGTCTTTCTGTCCTACACTCGCCCTGTCTTTCTTTCCTGCACTCGTCCTGTCTTTCTGTCCTGCACTCGTCCTGTCTTTCTGTCCTACACTCGCCCTGTCTTTCTGTCCTACACTCGCCCTGTCTTTCTGTCGTACACTCGCCCTGTCTTTCTGTCTTACACTCGCCCTGTCTTTCTGTCCTACACTCGCCCTGTCTTTCTGTCTTACACTCGTCCTGTCTTTCTGTCCTACACTCGTCCTGTCTTTCTGTCTTACACTCGTCCTGTCTTTCTGTCCTACACTCGTCCTGTCTTTCTGTCTTACACTCGTCCTGTCTTTCTGTTCTACACTCGCCCTGTCTTTCTGTCTTACACTCGCCCTGTCTTTCTGTCCTACACTCGTCCTGTCTTTCTGTCCTGCACTCGTCCTGTCTTTCTGTCTTACACTCGCCCTGTCTTTCTGTCCTACAGTCATCCTGTCTTTCTTTCCTGCACTCGCCCTGTCTTTCTGTCCTGCACTCGTCCTGTCTTTCTTTCTTACACTCGCCCTTCTTTCTGTCTTACACTCGCCCTGTCTTTCTGTCCTACACTCGCCCTGTCTTTCTGTCCTACACTCGTCCTGTCTTTCTGTCCTACACTCGTCCTGTCTTTCTGTCCTGCACTCGTCCTGTCTTTCTGTCTTACACTCGCCCTGTCTTTCTGTCCTGCACTCGTTCTATCTTTCTGTCCTGCACTCGTCCTGTCTTTCTGTCCTGCACTCGTCCTGTCTTTCTGTCTTACACTCGCCCTGTCTTTCTGTCTTACACTCGCCCTGTCTTTCTGTCCTGCACTCGTCCTGTCTTTCTGTCCTACACTCGTCCTGTCTTTCTGTCCTGCACTCGTCCTGTCTTTCTGTCTTACACTCGTCCTGTCTTTCTGTCTTACACTCGCCCTGTCTTTTGTCTTACACTCGCCCTGTCTTTCTGTCCTACACTCGCCCTGTCTTTCTGTCTTACACCGCCCTGTCTTTCTGTCCTACACTCGTCCTGTCTTTCTGTCCTGCACTCGTCCTGTCTTTCTGTCCTACACTCGTCCTGTCTTTCTGTCCTACACTCGTCCTGTCTTTCTGTCCTACCACTCGTCCTGTCTTTCTGTCTTACACTCGCCCTGTCTGTCTGTCCTACACTCGCCCTGTCTTTCTGCCCTACACTCGCCCTGTCTTTCTGCCCTACACTCGCCCTGTCTTTCTGTCTTACACTCGCCCTGTCTTTCTGTCTTACACTCGCCCTGTCTGTCTGTCCTACACTCGTCCTGTCTTTCTGTCCTGCACTCGTCCTGTCTTTCTGTCTTACACTCGCCCTGTCTTTCTGTCCTGCACTCGCCCTGTCTTTTTGTCTTACACTCGCCCTGTCTTTCTGTCCTACACTCGCCCTGTCTTTCTGTCCTACACTCGTCCTGTCTTTCTGTCCTACACTCGCCCTGTCTTTCTGTCCTACACTCGCCCTGTCTTTCTGTCCTGCACTCGTCTTGTCTTTCTGTCCTGAATTCGTCCTGTCTTTCTGTCCTACACTCGTCCTGTCTTTCTGTCCTGCACCCGTCCTGTCTTTCTGTCTTACACTCGTCCTGTCTTTCTGTCCTGCATTCGTCCTGTTTTTCTGTCCTGCTCTCGTCCTGTCTTTCTGTCCTGCACTCGTCCTGTCTTTCTGTCCTACACTCGTCCTGTCTTTCTGTCCTACACTCGCCCTGCTGCTTATCTAGCAGCGTCTACTTTGGTTTAATTTAGAAGATAAAATACAACAGGGAAATTCCTAATGTATGCCTTAATCAATACCTTAGCAACGTCACACTGGACCTAAGTAGCTAGCATTTGCAGAGAAAGTTGCCACTGCACAGCCCCGAGGTATGACTTAGCGTAACGACATGCAGGCAGCGGGCGGCTTTGATGAATCGGAATGAAACCAGCGCCGTGCAGTTCTGACAGATGCGCAGAAAAAACAAGTTGTTTTCGCAGTCGCCGGATGCTTGGCGTGTCGATCAGCTGTAAACCGGAGTTCATCTGCACTACTCGGAGAAGTATTATCTCTGGGAAGTGACGTCTAATGAACAAGTGTAAGTTAATCCGCTCTTTGATGACATGCTCGTGCAATCAGTTTGTCATGTCCGTTTCAGTACTTCCGGTTTTGTACTACATAGTATAAAATGCGCACTCGAGTCCCTAGTCGCTTTCAATACCAACGTTACCACTGACATCATAACATGGGTAAAAACTCAACGTGCTTCATTGTATATTACACTTATTATCTTATTTGAGTTATTTTGCTCTATGTTGTTGCTGGTATAGTTGCTAGACGCTTCTTTTCTCTGACATTCATATTTCTCTGTACTCTAGAGTTGATGTAACGTTTGTATTGCCCTGTGATTATGTGTCTGACCTGACAACACGTTGATTGCTTCGTTGGGTGTCATCATTAACAGTTCTTAACATGTTGCTAGATACATTCAGCAGCAGTACATCTTTGAGTCTCCGAGCTACACATGGGGCTGCACGGAACTGAAAGGAAATGCAGGGGGGATTGCACGAGGTTGCCCAAGAATACATCATGAGGGCTGTATGAGGACGCACGAGGTTGGATGAGGCATGGTGCTTAATAGCAACACTAAGTAATGTATGCCTACAATGGTGAAGTTGGCGAGTTGACATTGCAAAGGTTGTGTACAACGTTGAGACTTAAGCTTGCTTGTGTGTGTTGTATTCCCGAAGGAGCACTTGGCATTATCGCCTATCTTAACGTCAATCCCGTTCACTTATGTTAATCGAATCCCATGTCACTGATTATAATCAACTCGTTGTCATTTTCGATTGCTGTGACACCAGTTAGCATTTCGTCCATCTGATCATATCTAGCTCGCTAGATAAAGCGGATTACTCTTTTCACCGGATCGGAGTGATCGCGTGGCAGGAAGGTCAAGATCCAATTGGTTGGTGATTATCGACTGGTTGAAGTGCTGGGCCGTGAGCAGGACACACAACACCTCCCGCGTACTAACGACGCCGGGTCCCCGCCACTCCTTTCTCATCATTATCATCATCACTGTGCAGCGGTAGTAACCAGTGGCCCGTAGTTTGGCGATATACCCTATATGGTGATACGCGTTGTCATTCGGTTATCTCGTATCCTACTGACGTATTCTTCAATCATGTTTCTAACCTTTGTCTTCTCTCTAATCAAGATGGTTGTTTTTCGATCTCGATATACCGTGTGTAACAGATTCTTTCCATCTTTGTTTGTGCGGCTGCTAGCGTTTTTCGTGGCAGATTGGTGCATATACATGTTGTCGCACCGTATGTTATTGTTGGAAATAGACAAGAGTTGTAGACTTATCTTCAAGCAAGTTCCAAAGTTACTGTTGAAGATGTCGCGATGCTTGGTGATTGATGTAAAGCCGACTGTGATTCTTTTTAGAATATCCGTATATGTTCTCTCTCTCTCTCTCTCTCTCTCTCTCTCTCTTCTCTCTCTCTCTCTCTCTCTCTCTCTCTCTCTCTCTCTCTCTCTCTCTCTCTCTCTCTCTCTCTCTCTCTCTCTCTCTCTCTCTCTCTCTCTCTCTCTCTCTCTCCTCTCTCTCTCTCTCTCTCCTCTCTCTCTCTCTCTCTCTCTCTCTCTATCGTTGCCAAAAATAGACATAGCTTACAAACTTCTCTATCTAAGTGATGTTGACAAATTCTGGTGTATCGTACGCATGCGCAAAAACGTCATCCAGATACTTTTTAACGCCCGGAAAAATGTAAAAGCTACAGCGGGTCACTTGACTGACATCAAGTGACGCAGTATACGTTGCACTTCGGTCCACGTACATTCCGGGCTGGGTGATGGAAGAGCAGGATGTTAAACTCCTCACGTAGTCCTGTCTGCATCAGGAATGAACTACGGTGGCACCTCCGGATGTCTGACGCATGTGGATGGCCAGTTGACCCAACAAAGTATCGGTGCATTTATTTTCGAAGGAGTCGGTGAAAAAACGTATTGCCAATGTCGTATATGCTTGTAACAAATGCGTGCATGATTTCTTCTGCCACTCGACGGATCACACAACGTCTAATCCTAGCGATATATCGGAGATGGTAAATTACACATTTGCACACCGCGGTCACACGAGACAACATCGACATCATGGCGTTGGACTGCATGCAAGGGATCTGCACTATGTTATGAATTTATCAGATATTGCCATTGCGTATTGCGTGTAACTCTATTTCCTTCAGCTGTTTGTCAATACCGGAGATTATGACTCTGTTTTACCGGCATTCATTGTTGGCAAGCAGTACCCACCCACGCCCAGACCTGGGCTACACGTCTCGACCCGCAATCCAGTTGTCGCGTCCATGCCACTGTATATGTATAATGCTTTTAAATGTATTCATAATGGTTTACTGCGTGTGTGGTATGTAGTGTTAGTTACGGGATCTAGCACCGTTAACAAATGCAACTTAAAGCTGCGTGTGTTCTGTTTGTCCTGTAAGGCCTGTAGATGGTGGTAATAGTTTACTGCGAGTGTATTTGTCAATACGTGTTATTTGCTTACCTACAGATACTGCATCAACGATGCTCCCGTCCACGTCGTCTGTTGGGTGGAGACAACATCGCGCAACACGCACCACACTCGCAGTAAACTATTACCACCATCTACAGGCCTTACAGAATAACAACGTCTCAAACAGAACACACGCCGCTTTAAGTTGCATTTGTTAACGGTGCTAGATTCCGTAACTAACACTACATACCACACACGCAGTAAACCATTATGAATACATTTAAAAGCATTATACATAATACATATATGATAATATAATATATATATATATATATATATGGTGCATATTATGATATACATAATTTATAAATGCACCATTATATATATATATATATATATATATATATATATATATATATATATATATATATATATATATATAATGGTGCATTTGTGAATAATCTATAAATGACAAACATCAATGCAAAGTATGTTTCGCAAGACTACATTTGGTACCACAATCATTAATATTAACATTTGCTAAATAGCTAGACATTTTTGCAGTTTTACTTGGTAACAAATGGGTAATATTTAATATAAAAAAGGCAAGCCGTAAAGCTACATTCCTTTGTCAAAAGTACAAATGATGCTCCAAAACGG
Source organism: Ridgeia piscesae (assembly GCA_025642075.2). NCBI lineage: Eukaryota > Metazoa > Annelida > Polychaeta > Sabellida > Siboglinidae > Ridgeia > Ridgeia piscesae. The sequence continues at coordinate 37,033 of JAODUO010001007.1, forward strand.
CTGACTTTTGTATTGGTAAGGTACATTTATACAGAGAAGATGGTAAAGAAGCCATCACGGTACTATTCGTCGGTCGTATTAACAACTGGCACAGCTTGTGCGGAATGATTGTTCCTGGAGGTTTAGCCTGTCTACTTCTGGAGAGTTCATTACGTTGGTAATCTATTGAGTTTCCACAAACGTCGACGTGCTAAGTCTCCGGCCACATTCACGGGGCACGATTCCTTCACATAGGATATTTATGTGAGATTGAACTACGGGCCCCGATGGCGATGAAGCATTCCCCCGTGTACACGCACAAAATTACGTTTGTCTGGGCGACAATACTCTGGCCCTACATTCGTGGTTAACACACGTTTGTTTAGGCGAAAATACTCTATCCATATGCATGGCTAACATAAAGTCGTGAGCTAACATGAGAAGGAAAACAACAAGACTAGGATGAAGCCTGTTACGTGGTACATTGTCACTTTGAAATCAGCAAAAAGCGCAAAATAGAATATTAAAAAAAAATTACTTCAGGTTCATGACAAGATAAAAAAGTGGAAATTTTCCTTAAATAACGAATTGTCATTATGCGCTGGGATGGTATTTCCTAAACCAGCTTCAGTTGAGAAATCGATATCTCAATTGTGTTGGTATTGTGTGCTCAAGTGGGGTAATTTTACAAATGCAGGCACCAAATAGTGAATAATTTCTGTGCTGGCTCTCTAGTTTGTCCACATAAAATAAACGTGTCAGCGACACACGCGCAGCTGTTTTCGCTGGGTTCGTAAGCAGAAAAGGCAGTCAGAGAAATTTATTCGTTACAGATTCTAGCAACATGGAACACAGAGAGACAAGCGGCCTTGGCGGCGCGTCGAGTTTGCAAATTAAGCGGCAATTTAGCTTGATGTATTGCGACGGCCAACGGAGTCCATTTAGACGTGCAACTACACGTATTGCCGACGAATAAACGCTCATTTGAAGACAGTTTGAAGGGAATAGACTCACTGCTTAAAATTGTTAAAATTATGTTCATTGATTACACATTGGCTCTTTTCATAAACACCATTACACATTCGTTGGTTGTTCAAAATGTCAAACATCTGAGAGCTTGTGAAAGCATTGATCGTGTTAGTGTAAAATTGTACAATAATATTCCTATTGTTGTGGAGCCACTACATTGTACAGCCACGACGCAGTGTCGCAGCGTCGCAGTGGCGCAGTGGCGCAGTGTCGCAGCGTCGCAGTGTCGCAGCGGCGCAGCGGCGCAGCGGCGCAGTGGCGCAGCGGCGCAGCGGCGCAGCGGCTAGAGAACTGCGCACTCACCTGGTTCGAAGTATATGGGCTCGTTTCTTCATTCAGTTCACTCAGTTGTATGAATTAGGTCAGGCTATAGTCGAGTCGGAAGAGGGGGGTACCGTGCACACCCCGGAAATATACTTTTAATTGGTATCATTAGATCGGAAAAAAATACGTAGAAAACGGATGCTATGTTAACAAGTCAGCAAAATGTTCCACGTATCATATTTATGCAAATGAATGCCGCCATTATTGAAAAATCTAATGTTCACTATATCTCATCCAATATTGCAGATAACTGACAAAATAAGATGTATAGACCAATGTTATGATGGTCAGCGATCATAATAAAACTATTGTTGACATGATCACATGTGTCTATGACAGTTTAATATGCAAATTAGTGCCACCATTATTGAGAAATCAATTGTTCACCTTTTCTCGGCCAATATTGCACATAACTGCACAAATAAGGTCACAAGACCCATGTTTTCAGGGTCAACGATCATTAAAGGGACATTCTTGAATTAATTACGCGTGTGCTATGCAAATTCTAAAGTGCTATTACTAAGCCAATATTGCATGTAAGTTGAGAGAATTTTTGTGGGCATCTATCTACATACGAAATATCGTGTTGTTATTGCGACCAAAGGTTAATATGGAGATCAATTCAAGGTATTTTGAATAAAGAAATTCCACTAAGTTCATTTACCAACTCATTTAAAGGTAAACAGCAAGCCAGAATGACATTTCTGAGCTCCCGCGCCTTAACCTCGCATGGGCTTTAATATGATAATTATCAGATCATCAATCACCATTGCTTTCATTGAAATCATCAAAGTCAAAGTCAAACTCGTCCTCGTTTTCCTCCTCCTCCTCAAGAAGACGAAACTCAAGACTATGGAGACTTGCAACAAGAAGATCACCCTCACATCTTCCATGGGAAAGGTAATCATGTGTTCCAATACCCGGGATCTATTTTGTTTTAATTGTTGCATTTTAGTGTTTGTCATTACTTTTACATTGTAGAGTGATCCTGTTGTTTTTCACGTGTCGCCCAAATAATAATAGTACATTTATGTAGGTCTTTATTTTGAGGGATCCAAGGTCAGAGATGTGCCATATACAAAATCATGTTGCGTAGTCATAGTCGGAGACAGACATGAGTCAACACTAGAGGATGGGACCTCCGAAAGTATACGGTTGGAATGCAATTTCAAACAAATATTAGTTACTTCACTTAAATGGTTATTGTATCAGATGATTTTGTAGTGATTAGAAATTGATTCCAGATTTATAATTCCAGGTCATGCAATATCAGGAGCAAAGCAACTTCGCCTTCCTGCTCCTCGTCAAGTCTCAGAGTCAAAATGGTCAATCGTCCTTGGAAGAACTCATGAAGTACTTTCTGGTGCCTGCGCCACCAGCCTTGGAACACGAGGTTTTTTCTCAAAGTTGAACAAAGCCAGCACCCTACACTACCACCTGGAAGACATAACCCCAGAAGATCTGCCATACCCCAAGGACGCCCTGTTCACCCAGGGCTGCACGACGCTGCTCCATAACCGTACCAACATTTCCACCGGTTTGTAGTGAGATATGCCTACAGGTTCATGATCAGAAGCTAAGAAGCACTTCTTATTCTCGACTGACAGTCACCATCCACAATCTATCAAAACCCTGGAGAGGTTGAGGCGCGGGATTTCAGAGAAGATTATTCTGGCTGGACCAGCGACAAGGAAACCATAGGACTGTAAGACGTTCCGTGCAAGACGCAGCTCTGCCACCTCCTGCTGCGAGTATGGCGTGCCCAACAGGCAGTTTCAAGGCTGGAGAGAACCGAAATGGCTGTGCTGATCGTAGGAGAGAAAGCCCATCAACTCATCTCATTAAATGGCGAATTGAGATAAAGTCCGTATTATTATTATTATTATTACATAAACATCGCATTATTCTTATAGATCAGATCGACTTCACTCTTTCCATTATTACCTCAGCTTTCAAACATCAGTGGCCCTTTGTGTTTCAGGTCGAGGTGCGTGAACTGCCCACAATAATCTACAGCAACCAAGACTCAATCTCGGTGACCCACTTTTTCTTTTGGAAGAAACAGCGTCAGCTGTATTATCCGATTGTTCTGGGCAGTGTTTGCGTTACGAGTACACACACACACACACACACACACACACACACACACACACACACACACACACACACACACACACACACACACACACACACACACACACACACACACACACACAAACAACACACACACACACACACACACACACACACACACACACACACACAACACACACACACACACACACACACACACACACACACACACACAACACAACACACACACACACACACACACACACACACACACACACACACACACTTATTTATTGCAAGTTACTATAATTATTGCTATCAGTCTTAATTTGGATTTAGCTTAATTAAAATGTGAAGATAAGTTAATTGCTGAAAGGTTTTAAAGATTATAGTTAGATTATTATTCGAATTTAATAGATAAAAAAGTTCAATTAATTTTATTGCCCTAGTAAATGTGTGACCGACAAATTTTAAATAACTGCCCCATGTAATATGCTCTCGCTACGTACGAGTAGTTCACCAACAGTCCGCCGCCGACTTGCCAGACTGCGTGCTTCTGACAAGCCTAATGTGCTCAATGACCAGTCTGATTTAAGAACTCATTACATCGGACATTTCCTGCTGTCTGCATGTGTATGATACAGAGAATGTCGAATAAATTTATACAACACATAATGACAAAAAAAACTGCATGTCGTGTTGTTTTGTGCAATAACTTTAGTAATATTATCACCCATATTTCATCCTTTATGGACGTTGCAGCATGCATGTCCAGAAGCGTTTCATCAGTTATCTTAATGTCCCTCTTCCGGTATTGTTTATACTTATACGTATGCAGTGTTTATTTGTATATTTACCTGAATACCAGTCTTCAGTCTTCCGAAAATAAAACGGCTAGCGTACAAGCAACATTCTGTCAGTGACGTGTTCACGTACTGCTTCATTGTTACTAGTCTGTTCGTACCATCACTGCCCCAGTCAAGTGTTGTCCATTTGGCACCCTCGAGTTGGCTACTGTCACTCCACTAGTCAACAACCGCTGGTTCAGCGGTGGACGTTAAGCGAGTGTATGTATTTACAACTTTGCTACACAAGTTGTAGGAGACAACGTTGCAGTCCGTTGCAGATGTTGCGAAACATTAAATCAAACCCGAAATGTAGTTAGATTGTGCTTTCACGACAACAAATCTATAATTTAGTTAATCTGATTGTTGCGTTGTCCAAAAATCGTAATGTTTCAGATGTGGTAGACTGTGGTTAAACAACCGCCAATACATCATCAAGACAATGATATTATAGAAGTTCGCTCGTTTAATGGAAACGTACTTCGCCCCACTAACGGACAGGACAGTCATCCTGCGAAGGTGATTTCTGGATGATTAAAGGCGGTTTGTCAGGCCAATAACATATTTAGAGTAATGTTACGAATTTTATATTAATAAATAACGAAGGGAGACCGTCATTGTAAGAGGTTGTTGGACAAACGCAAATAAACAACTGCGTTTGTCTTCTCGTCGGACGTTTGTCCGTAGCCAGTGCCGAGTTCCCGTCAACAGAAGCTATTTTATGTAACCCACGCATAAATCGCCGCTATTGTCACTTTCTGTCACTTTACATTGTGACGTGTTAATCTCGTCTTATGCAAATCGTTGACCGCGACTACTGAGCTAACCTTCTACAGCAATGAGATTAAGTCACATCTTATCATAGGTGGCAATTCCAGAATGAGACTATTTGGATGACCTATTAGGACATACGTCTTTGTACTTGAGCAGTGGAACAACTGTAGCAGTCTTCATCATCGATCAATACAATGCGATGATGTCGTTCATCTTTACATATTTAGTTGGTCGCACATTTCGTTGGTATGGAAGAGGGGTGTAAGAGGCACCGACGGGGGTGTAAGAGGCACTGACGGGGGTGTAAGAGGCACTGACGGGGGTGTAAGAGGCACTGACGGGTGTGTAAGAGGCACCGACGGGGGTGTAAGAAGCACTGACGGGGTGTAAGAGGCACTGACGGGGGTGAAAGAGGCACTGATATGGGTGTAAGAGGCACTGACTGGGGTGTAAGAGGCACTGACTGGGGTGTAAGAGGCACTGGTGGGGTTGTAAGAGGCACAGACTGGGGTGTAAGAGGCACTGACGGGGTGTAAGAGGCACTGGCGGTGTGTAAGATGCACCGACGGGGTGTAAGAGGCACTGACGGTGTGTAAGAAGCACTGACGGGGTGTAAGAAGCACTGACGGGGTGTAAGAAGCACTGGAGGGGTGCAAGAAGCACTGACGGGGGTGTAAGAAGCACTGACGGGGTGTAAGAAGCACTGACGGGGGTGTAAGAAACACTGACGGGGTGTAAGAAGCACTGACGGTGGTGTAAGAGGCACTGACTGGGGTGTAAGAGGCACCGACTGGGGTGTAAGAGGCACTGACTGGGGTGTAAGAGGCACCGACTGGGGTGTAAGAGGCACTGACGGGGGTGTAAGAGGCACTGACTGGGGTGTAAGAGGCACTGACTGGGGTGTAAGAGGCACTGACTGGGGTGTAAGAGGCACTGACTGGGGTGTAAGAGGCACTGACTGGGGAGTAAGAGGCACTGACGGGGGTGTAAGAGGCACTGACTGGGTTGTAAGAGGCACTGATGGGGGTGTAAGAGGCACAGACGGGGGTGTAAGAGGCACTGGTGGTGGTGTAACAGGCACTGACGGGGTTGTAAGAGGCACTGATGGGGGAGTAAGAGGCACTGATGGGGGAGTAAGAGGCACTGATGGGGTTGTAAGAGGCACAGAAGGGGTTGTAAGAGGCACTGATGGGGGAGTAAGAGGCACTGATGGGGTTGTAAGAGGCACAGACGGGGGTGTAACAGGCACTGACGGGGTTGTAAGAGCCACTGATGGGGGAGTAAGAGGCACTGATGGGGGTGTAAGAGGCACAGACGGGGGTGTAAGAGGCACAGACGGGGGTGTAAGAGGCACTGGTGGGGTGTAACAGGCACTGACGGGGTTGTAAGAGGCACTGATGGGGGTGTAAGAGGCACAGACGGGGGTGTAAGAGGCACTGGTGGGGGTGTAACAGGCACTGACGGGGTTGTAAGAGGCACTGATGGGGTTGTAAGAGGCACTGATGGGGTTGTAAGAGGCACAGACGGGGGTGTAAGAGACACTGACGAGGTTGTAAGGGGCACTGACGGTGTGTAAGAAGCACTAACGGTGGTGTAAGAGGCACTGACGGTGTCTAAGAGGCACTGGTGGGGTGTAAGAGGCATTGACGGGGTTGTAAGAGGCACTGACGGTGCGCAAGAAGCACTGACGGGGGTGTAAGAGGCACTGAGGGTGTGAAAGACGCACTGGTGGGGTGTAAGAGACACTGACGGGATGTAAGAAGCACTGACGGGGTGTAAGAGGCACTGACGGGGTGTAAGAGGCACTGACGGGTGTAAGAAGCACTGACGGGGATGTAAGAGGCACTGACGGTGTGTAAGATGCACCGACGGGGGTGTAAGAGGCACTGACTGGGTGTAAGAGGCACTGACGGGTGTAAGAAGCACTGACGGGGATGTAAGAGGCACTGACGGTGTGTAAGATGCACCGACGGGGGTGTAAGAGGCACTGACGGGGTGTAAGAGGCACTGACGGGTGTAAGAAGCACTGACGGGGATGTAAGAGGCACTGACGGTGTGTAAGATGCACCGACGGGGGTGTAAGAGGCACTGACGGGGTGTAAGAAGCACTGACGGGGGTGTAAGAGGCACTAACGGGGTGTAAAAGGCACTGACTCGGTGTAAGATGCACTGACGGGCGTGTAAGATGCACTGACGAGTTGTAAGAGGCACTGACGGGGTGTAAGAGGCACTGCCGGTGTGTAAGAAACACTGACGGGGTGTAAGAAGCACTGACGGGGTGTAAGAAGCACTGGAGGGGTGCAAGAAGCACTGACGGCGGTGTACGAGGCACTGACGGGGTGTAAGAAACATTGGCGGGGTGTAAGAAGCAGTGACGGGGCTGTAAGAGGCACTGACGGGGTTGTAAGAGGCACTGACGGGGTTGTAAGGGGCACTGACGGGGTGTAAGAGGCACTGACGGGGTGCAAGAGGCACTGGCTGGGGGTGTAAGAGGCAATGACGGGGTGTAAGAGGCACTGGCGGGGGTGTAAGAGGCACTGACGGGGTGTAGGAGGCACTGACGGGGTTGTAAGAGGCACTGACGGGGTTGTAAGAGGCACTGACGGGGTGTAAGAGGCACTGACGGGGGTGTAAGAGGCACTGACGGGGTGTAAGAGGCACTGACGGGGGTGTAAGAGGCACTGACGGGGTTGTAAGAGGCACTGATGGGGTTGTAAGAGGCACAGACGGGGTTGTAAGAGGCACTGATGGGGGAGTAAGAGGCACTGATGGGGGAGTAAGAGGCACTGATGGGGTTGTAAGAGGCACAGAAGGGGTTGTAAGAGGCACTGATGGGGGAGTAAGAGGCACTGATGGGGTTGTAAGAGGCACAGACGGGGGTGTAACAGGCACTGACGGGGTTGTAAGAGCCACTGATGGGGGAGTAAGAGGCACTGATGGGGGTGTAAGAGGCACAGACGGGGGTGTAAGAGGCACAGACGGGGGTGTAAGAGGCACTGGTGGGGGTGTAACAGGCACTGACGGGGTTGTAAGAGGCACTGATGGGGGTGTAAGAGGCACAGACGGGGGTGTAAGAGGCACTGGTGGGGGTGTAACAGGCACTGACGGGGTTGTAAGAGGCACTGATGGGGTTGTAAGAGGCACTGATGGGGTTGTAAGAGGCACAGACGGGGGTGTAAGAGACACTGACGAGGTTGTAAGGGGCACTGACGGTGTGTAAGAAGCACTAACGGTGGTGTAAGAGGCACTGACGGTGTCTAAGAGGCACTGGTGGGGTGTAAGAGGCATTGACGGGATTGTAAGAGGCACTGACGGTGCGCAAGAAGCACTGACGGGGGTGTAAGAGGCACTGAGGGTGTGAAAGACGCACTGGTGGGGTGTAAGAGACACTGACGGGATGTAAGAAGCACTGACGGGGTGTAAGAGGCACTGACGGGGTGTAAGAGGCACTGACGGGTGTAAGAAGCACTGACGGGGATGTAAGAGGCACTGACGGTGTGTAAGATGCACCGACGGGGGTGTAAGAGGCACTGACTGGGTGTAAGAAGCACTGACGGGGATGTAAGAGGCACTGACGGTGTGTAAGATGCACCGACGGGGGTGTAAGAGGCACTGACGGGGTGTAAGAGGCACTGACGGGTGTAAGAAGCACTGACGGGGATGTAAGAGGCACTAACGGTGTGTAAGATGCACCGACGGGGGTGTAAGAGGCACTGACGGGGTGTAAGAAGCACTGACGGGGGTGTAAGAGGCACTAACGGGGTGTAAAAGGCACTGACTGGGTGTAAGATGCATTGACGGGCGTGTAAGAGGCACTGACGAGTTGTAAGAGGCACTGACGGGGTGTAAGAGGCACTGCCGGTGTGTAAGAAACACTGACGGGGTGTAAGAAGCACTGACGGGGTGTAAGAAGCACTGGAGGGGTGCAAGAAGCACTGACGGCGGTGTACGAGGCACTGACGGGGTGTAAGAAACATTGGCGGGGTGTAAGAAGCAGTGACGGGGCTGTAAGAGGCACTGACGGGGTTGTAAGAGGCACTGACGGGGTTGTAAGGGGCACTGACGGGGTGTAAGAGGCACTGACGGGGTGCAAGAGGCACTGGCTGGGGGTGTAAGAGGCAATGACGGGGTGTAAGAGGCACTGGCGGGGGTGTAAGAGGCACTGACGGGGTGTAGGAGGCACTGACGGGGTTGTAAGAGGCACTGACGGGGTTGTAAGAGGCACTGACGGGGTGTAAGAGGCACTGACGGGGGTGTAAGAGGCACTGACGGGGTGTAAGAGGCACTGACGGGGTTGTAAGAGGCACTGACGGGGTGTAAGAGGCACTGGCGGGGGTGTAAGAGGCACTGACGGGGTTGTAAGGGGCAATGACGGGGTGTAAGAGGCACTGACGGGGTGTAAGAGGCACTGACGGGGGTGTAAGAGGCACTGACGGGGTTGTAAGAGGCACTGACGGGGGTGTAAGAGGCACTGGCGGGGGTGTAAGAGGCACTGACGGGGTTGTAAGAGGCACTGACGCGGTGTAAGAGGCACTGACGGGGGTGTAAGAGGCACTGACGGGGTGTAAGAAGCACTGACGGGGTTGTAAGAGGCACTGACGGGGGTGTAAGAGGCACTGACGGGGGTGTAAGAGGCACTGACTGGGGTGTAAGAGGCACAGACTGGGGTGTAAGAGGCACTGACTGGGGTGTAAGAGGCACTGACTGGGGAGTAAGAGGCACTGGCGGGGGTGTAAGAGGCACTGACGGGGTTGTAAGAGGCACTGATGGGGGTGTAAGAGGCACAGACGGGGGTGTAAGAGGCACTGGTGGTGGTGTAACAGGCACTGACGGGGTTGTAAGAGGCACTGATGGGGGAGTAAGAGGCACTGATGGGGGTGTAAGAGGCACAGACGGGGGTGTAAGAGGCACTGGTGGTGGTGTAACAGGCACTGACGGGGTTGTAAGAGGCACTGACGGGGTTGTAAGAGGCACTGATGGGGGAGTAAGAGGCACTGATGGGGGAGTAAGAGGCACTGATGGGGGAGTAAGAGGCACTGATGGGGTTGTAAGAGGCACAGAAGGGGTTGTAAGAGGCACTGATGGGGGAGTAAGAGGCACTGATGGGGTTGTAAGAGGCACAGACGGGGGTGTAACAGGCACTGACGGGGTTGTAAGAGCCACTGATGGGGGAGTAAGAGGCACTGATGGGGGTGTAAGAGGCACAGACGGGGGTGTAAGAGGCACAGACGGGGGTGTAAGAGGCACTGGTGGGGGTGTAACAGGCACTGACGGGGTTGTAAGAGGCACTGATGGGGGTGTAAGAGGCACAGACGGGGGTGTAAGAGGCACTGGTGGGGGTGTAACAGGCACTGACGGGGTTGTAAGAGGCACTGATGGGGTTGTAAGAGGCACTGATGGGGTTGTAAGAGGCACAGACGGCGGTGTAAGAGACACTGACGAGGTTGTAAGGGGCACTGACGGTGTGTAAGAAGCACTAACGGTGGTGTAAGAGGCACTGACGGTGTCTAAGAGGCACTGGTGGGGTGTAAGAGGCATTGACGGGGTTGTAAGAGGCACTGACGGTGCGCAAGAAGCACTGACGGGGGTGTAAGAGGCACTGAGGGTGTGAAAGACGCACTGGTGGGGTGTAAGAGACACTGACGGGATGCAAGAAGCACTGACGGGGTGTAAGAGGCACTGACGGGGTGTAAGAGGCACTGACGGGTGTAAGAAGCACTGACGGGGATGTAAGAGGCACTGACGGTGTGTAAGATGCACCGACGGGGGTGTAAGAGGCACTGACTGGGTGTAAGAGGCACTGACGGGTGTAAGAAGCACTGACGGGGATGTAAGAGGCACTGACGGTGTGTAAGATGCACCGACGGGGGTGTAAGAGGCACTGACGGGGTGTAAGAAGCACTGACGGGGGTGTAAGAGGCACTAACGGGGTGTAAAAGGCACAGACTGGGTGTAAGATGCACTGACGGGCGTGTAAGAGGCACTGACGAGTTGTAAGAGGCACTGACGGGGTGTAAGAGGCACTGCCGGTGTGTAAGAAACACTGACGGGGTGTAAGAAGCACTGACGGGGTGTAAGAAGCACTGGAGGGGTGCAAGAAGCACTGACGGCGGTGTACGAGGCACTGACGGGGTGTAAGAAACATTGGCGGGGTGTAAGTAGCAGTGACGGGGCTGTAAGAGGCACTGACGGGGTTGTAAGAGGCACTGACGGGGTTGTAAGGGGCACTGACGGGGTGTAAGAGGCACTGACGGGGTGCAAGAGGCACTGGCTGGGGGTGTAAGAGGCAATGACGGGGTGTAAGAGGCACTGGCGGTGGTGTAAGAGGCACTGACGGGGTGTAGGAGGCACTGACGGGGTTGTAAGAGGCACTGACGGGGTTGTAAGAGGCACTGACGGGGTGTAAGAGGCACTGACGGGGTGTAAGAGGCACTGACGGGGTTGTAAGAGGCACTGACGGGGGTGTAAGAGGCACTGACGGGGGTGTAAGAGGCACTGACGGGGTTGTAAGAGGCACTGACGCGGTGTAAGAGGCACTGACGGGGGTGTAAGAGGCACTGACGGGGTGTAAGAAGCACTGACGGGGTTGTAAGAGGCACTGACGGGGGTGTAAGAGGCACTGACGGTGGTGTAAGAGGCACTGACTGGGGTGTAAGAGGCACTGACGGGGATGTGTGAGACACTGACGGAGGATGTGTGAGACACTGACGGGTGATGTGTGAGACCCTGACGAGGGATGTGTGAGACAGTGACGAGGGATGTGTGAGACACTGACGAGGGATGTGTGAGACAGTGACGGGGGATGTGTGAGACACTGACGAGGGATGTGTGAGACACTGACGGGTGATGTGTGAGACCCTGACGAGGGATGTGTGAGACAGTGACGGGGGATGTGTGAGACACTGACGAGGGATGTGTGAGACAGTGGTGAGGGATGTGTGAGACACTGACGAGGGATGTGTGAGACAGTGATGAGGGATGTGTGAGACACTGACGAGGGATGTGTGAGACACTGACGGGGAACGTTAGAGACACTGACGAGGGATGTGTGAGACACTGACGGGGGATGTGTGAGACACTGACGGGGGATGTGTGAGACACTGACGGGGGATGTGTGAGACACTGACGAGGGATGTAGGAGACACTGACGGGGATGTGTGAGACACTGACGAGGGATGTGTGAGACAGGCACTGACGGGGTTGTAAGAGGCACTGACGGGTGTAAGAGGCACTGACGGGGGTGTAAGAGGCACTGACGGGGTGTAAGAAGCACTGACGGGGTTGTAAGAGGCACTGACGGGGGTGTAAGAGGCACTGACGGGGGTGTAAGAGGCACTGACGGGGATGTGTGAGACACTGACGGAGGATGTGTGAGACACTGACGGGTGATGTGTGAGACACTGACGGGGAACGTTAGAGACACTGACGAGGGAGTGTAGACTGACGAGGGAGTGGAGACACTGACGGGGATGTGTGAGACACTGACGAGGATGTGTGAGACACTGACGGGGATGTAGAGACACTGACGGGGATGTAGTGAGACACTGACGAGGGATGGTGAGACACTGACGAGGGATGAGTGAGACACTGACGAGGGATGTGAGAGACACTGACGGGGGATGTGTGAGACACTGACGGGGATGTAGTGAGACACTGACGGGGATGTGTAGACACTGACGAGGGATGTGTGAGACACTGACGGGGATGTGTAGACACTGACGGGGGTGTAGAGACACTGACGGGGATGTGTAAGAGAGCACTGACGGGGATGTGTGAGACACTGACGAGGGATGTAGAGACACTGACGGGGATGTGTGAGACACTGACGGGGGTGTAAGAGACACTGACGGGGATGTAGTGAGACACTGACGAGGGATGTGTGAGACACTGACGGGGATGTAGTGAGACACTGACGAGGGATGTAGTGAGACACTGACGGGGTGTAAGAGACACTGACGAGGGATGTGAGAGACACTGACGAGGGATGTGTGAGACACTGACGGGGATGTTGAGACACTGACGGGGATGAGTGAGACACTGACGAGGGATGTAGTGAGACACTGACGAGGGATGTGTGAGACACTGACGAGGGATGTGTGAGACACTGACGGGGGATGTGTAGACACTGACGGGGGAGTGTGAGACACTGACGGGGATGTGTGAGACACTGACGGGGGATGTGTGAGACACTGACGAGGGATGTGTGAGACACTGACGGGGGATGTGTGAGACACTGACGGGGGATGTGTGAGACACTGACGGGGGATGTGTGAGACACTGACGGGGATGTGTGAGACACTGACGGGGATGTGTGAGACACTGACGGGGGATGTGTGAGACACTGACGGGGGATGTGAGACACTGACGGGGGATGTGTGAGACACTGACGGGGATGTAGGAGACACTGACGGGGGTGTGAGACACTGACGGGGGATGTGTGAGACACTGACGGGGGTGTAGAGACACTGACGGGGATGTGTGAGACACTGACGGGGGATGTGAGACACTGACGAGGGATGTGTGAGACACTTACGGGGGATGTGTGAGACACTGACGGGGGATGTGTGAGACACTGACGGGGGTGTTAGAGACACTGACGGGGATGAGTGAGACACTGACGAGGGATGTGTGAGACACTGACGGGGGATGAGTGAGACACTGACGAGGGATGTGTGAGACACTGACGGGGGATGTGTGAGACACTGACGGGGGATGTGTGAGACACTGACGGGGATGTGTGAGACACTGACGGGGGATGTAGAGACACTGACGGGGGATGTGTAACAGAGACACTGACGGGGGATGTGTGAGACACTGACGGGGGATGTGTGAGACACTGACGGGGGATGTGTGAGACACTGACGGGGGATGTGTGAGACACTGACGAGGGATGTGTGAGACACTGACGGGGATGTGTGAGACACTGACGGGGATGTGTGAGACACTGACGGGGGATGTGTGAGACACTGACGAGGTTGTAAGGACACTGACGGGGGATGTGTGAGACACTGACGGGGTGTAAGAGACACTGACGAGGGATGTGTGAGACACTGACGAGGGATGTAGGAGACACTGACGGGGGATGTGTCAGACCCTGACGGGGGATGTGTGAGACACTGACGGGGGATGTGTGAGACACTGACGGGGATGTGTGAGACACTGACGGGGGTGTAGAGACACTGACGGGGATGTAGAGAAGCACTGACGGGGATGTAAGAGACACTGACGGGGTGTAAGAGACACTGACGGGGTGTAGGAGAGCACTGACGGGGATGTAGAGCACTGACGGGGTGTGTAAGATGCACGACGGGGGTGTAGGAGCACTGACGTGGGTGTAGGAGCACTGACGGGTGATAAGTAGACACTGACGGGGATGTTAGAGACACTGACAGGGATGTGTAAGATCACCGACGGGGGTGTAGAGCACTGACGAGGGTGTAGAGCACTGACGGGGTGTGTGAGAGCACTAACGAGGGATGTAAAAGGCACAGACTGGGATGTTAGATGACACTGACGGGGTGTAGTGAGCACTGACGAGTTGAGGAGCACTGACGGGGATGTTGAGCACTGACCAGATGTGTGAGAATAGAAGAGAGACACTGACGAGGGTGTAAGACACTGACGAGGGATGTAGAACACTGACGAGGGATGTGTGAAGAACACTGACGGCGGATGTGAGCACTGACGGGGATGGTAAGAGACACTGACGAGGGATGAGTAGACACTGACAGGGAGCTGTAGAGGCACTGACGAGGGTTGTGAGCACTGACGGGGGTTGTGAGACACTGACGGGGGGTGTGAGACACTGACGGGGTGATGAGACACTGACGGGGGTGTGTGAGACAATGACGGGGTGTGTGAGACACTGGTGGTGATGTGTGAGACACTGACGGGGTGTGGAGACACTGACGGGGATTGTGAGAACACTGACGGGGTTGTGAGACACTGACGGGGTGTGAGAGACACTGACGGGGGTGTGAGACACTGACGGGGGTGTGAGAGACACTGACGGGGGTGTGAGAGACACTGACGGGGTTGTGAGACACTGACGGGGGTGTGAGACACTGACGGGGGTGTAAGAGACACTGACGGGGGTTGTGAGACACTGACGAGGGTGTGAGAGACACTGACGGGGGTGTAAGAGACACTGACGGGGTGTAAGAACACTGACGGGGTTGTGAGACACTGACGGGGGTGTAAGAGACACTGACGGGGGTGTAAGAGACACTGACGGGGATGAGTGAGACACTGACGGGGATGTGTGAGACACTGACGGGGGATGAGTGAGACACCCGACGAGGGATGTGTGAGACACTGACGAGGGATGTGTGAGACACTGACGAGGGATGTGTGAGACACTGACGGGGGATGTGTGAGACACTGACGAGGGATGTGTGAGACACTGACGGGGATGTGTGAGACCCTGACGAGGGATGTGTGAGAC